>AP028447.1:14008034-14103291 GCA_036509395.1 Antheraea yamamai | reverse complement strand
TACAATTATGCTTAATAATGTTGTTCCATCAGCTTTCAAAATCCTTAATACGTACGTCTCATTAACATTTCCCAACGTATAAATCCAGACCATATCATTACATTAGATATGTATTTCGTGGAATAATTATCAAACAACATTACTGTAGTTGTAAACGTTTAACATAATACAGATTGCTTAAGGAACGACAGACCGGTGACACTAAAATATTACTTTCTGTACAAGAAAATTTGAACGATAACAATGGAAAAACCATAAAATTAACTAGAACTTCAATATTGACCTCGAATAACTTTTGAACCAGTCAAATTAGCAAAAAATCACAAGAGACCCTCTTTGTAAAACATTAAATTTCTTACAATGATATTATTGTGTCAATATAATCTGTTCATTAGTCCGAGACGTAAAAAATTCAATAGTAATAACAGAACTTTTCCCCTGTTATTTTCCATTTAAAATTTTGGTTGTCGTGCAGGCCGGGTTAATTTTAAAATTAAGAGTTGATTTTTTTTTTATATATTTTGAAACTATTATCCTGGAGAAAAAATTAAATATATCCTAAATAAGGATCAGCCTATGTGTATATATCATTACTTTTTCAACAAAGCATTGCATAATGTGCTTTGTGCAACTGCTAACACTCTCAGTTTAGATTATATACTGCTGTCCTCACTGTGTGCTGTGTACTGCTGTGCTGAGGTCGACATTGGGTTAGATAACTCGCTGTCTTACAATTTATTATGAATATTTTAAAAAATCGAGCCCTCTATAGTTTTTCAATAAATTCAGTTGTTACAAGAATATTTCGTAAGTGTTAAAAATCGCTCAAATCACTTATCTTCAATTTTTGTATTAAAATTAGTGAATTGTTGGGAATTTCGACGAATATTATTAAATTCAGTTAACTTCAGATCGGAGAATACCAAATTCATGTGTATTACAATGGTTTGATTCTCTCAAATGTTACTATAGATATTATTTAAAATTATAAACGCATCGTCTTTATATAATTCAATCTTGTATAACATACAAGTATCCTTGTACAAAGGCTTTCCTTTATTCATACGGCACACATCGCATATCAGACACTAAAAGGCAACATTGTCTACCTCAAACACGTCATAAAACTATAGTTCGTTTAATCTTTATACTTTAGTGGCACGCGTTGCGACTCTCACGTGATAGTTAACGAACGTGTCGCGGCAGACAGCGTGATAGTTACATTTCATTCCAGCACGTACGCGTGACAATGTTGTGCAATGACGTGATAATTGTGTTGTCTATATCGAGGATTACATCCACTAACAATTTATTTTGGTGGTAAAATTTGTATAATTTTATTCTTCATGCGTGTCTAGGAAATAGAATTAAAGTAATTTTCAAACTTGCAAGTTACATAATAATGGGTAGAATTTTGTACTTTTTGCATTAAATTTTGTCACATTGGCTACTCATCTAATTGTTTGTTATTTCTGTCTTTTTATATCTCACTATAAGATATAAGTCCTTTATATCATACTAGCCTTTGCTAGTGGCCTCGCCCTCGTTAACACAAATTTAACCAATACTTCGGGTACGTTCTTTTATTTCAGGATGAAAAGTATCAATTTTTTACAAGTTTACATTTAGTTGGCCCTCACTATAATATATCTTCTGAATTACATGGCTAATTCCTAAATCTATGAGATACGTAGACGATGAAATGTCTATTTACTGTTATTTTATGTGGTCGGACCTAATAAGTTTGGTAGTTTGCATTGTTCGTTCTACAAAATCTTTTAGGTGGTTGGGATGAATTATTATAAAATTAATTCTCTTTTTCTTCTACTCGTAGATCTATTTGGTATTATATTATTAAAGCACGCCTAGGACATTCTTCAATTAGTTTATTAGTGTCATCTAGTTACACCTACAACGCTCGGTCACTATTGCCGTTAGTTATCTTCGAAGCGAGCACCATAGTAACGGGTTCATTGTTGTTACCAGTGAGTTTTATCCATAGTGAAGTACACAATTAGAAAAGGTAATAGGGTTGGATACATTTATCATCACTCCTTTAAAATATTTGATTTCGTTATATTAACTACACTAAACGTTAAATTTTAAAGAGAATTGAATCGGACTGCGCCACACGTCTAGACCACGGCACGGCGGACATGTTGCAAATTGTTCGCGTTATTTTCGACTTGTTCAAACATGTCTACAACAGAGTTGGGAACTAGTTCTGTTACGTTTGTACTCTACGCTCGATTGGACGTTGAGACTGAGTGCTTTTCAATTTTATTTATCATGAATTAATCAGAGTTTGTCAAATATACGAAATACTAGTGCCAGGAAATGGAAAAGTTATTAGTTTTGAGGTTATATCAATAGATTTGGATGGGAAATATCGTTGTGGTTTTGTGTAGACTAAATTTGTACGTAGCGTGAAAATGTGTTCGATGTTCCCGCCAGGCACGGAAATAACCTAATTTTAGCTCATGCTTTATGTCATGCCATGTGAATATTGTTGAAACGCTTACGACGATATCCTTCACCTATCGTATAAATCGTAGAATATTCTGGAAGCTATGTTTTGGAACTTTGTGCGTGAGATTGCGGTACCGTTTCAAGCACATCATGTGTTATCAGCACATAAAATCTTAAGCAAATATCAACATTTGATTAGGTTACAATATCTAAACTTTGAATTGAGTCAATAATAATACGCTATTAAAATTTGGTGAAACTACTCTTAACTAAAAGCAATTAGATTTTTTATGAAAGTATTTTTTGTTATTTAAATACAATCCAGGATATTCTAGGACGTCTTAATAAATAGAACAAGTCCTGGAAAATCAGGACCGTTAGAAATCTGTATAACATAATTAAAATACAACACACGAAATTATTTGATAGCATTATTGTCTAGATGAGATTGTGGTAAAACCTATCTATACTGATCATTATAAAACTGAAGAGTTTGTTTGCTTGAACGTGCTAATCTCAGGAACTACTGGTCCGATTAAAAATGCCAGTGTTAAATAGCTCATGTATCGAGAAAGACTATAGGTTATATCATCACGCTAAGACAAATAGGAGCGGAGCACTAATGAAGGACGTTTCTAAATCGCGGTTTTTTTACTTGTTGAGAACTTCCGCTGCGTGTTACCGTTAGCCTAAAGTAACTATTCCACGCGGACGAAGTCGCGGGCAGGATCTAGTAAAGTATAAATTACACTGCACGAGTATATAATTCTCTCAATTGTTAAAAAAAAAAAGGAAAAATTCTCGTCCGTCCGAGCCTCGTATAATAAAACTTGACATAAAACAAAGTAAATGTTCCGAGTGAACAAGTTACCGCCTTTTAAGTAAGTAGGACGGTTTGTCCTCGAGAATACGATATCATATATCAAAAGGAACCAGTTATTCCCGCGATAACATATCCTGGTCGGACATCATGCGACTCGCAATCTTCGTGAAAAATCACCCTCTCAGGGGAATCGCCGACCGGGAGTGGCGATTTGTCGACTTTTTTGTCGCATCGTGTCGCGACGGCCTCGCGAGTGCGAGGTCTTGACTGCGGCTATAAATTACACAGAATGTTTGGCTAGAGTGGAAATCTGAAGAAATACATCCAAAAGGTCTATTTTTATTTATCTCTGTCCTCCAATCTTCACGATTTTTACTGCCACTGTCGAGTATGTAATGATATTACAGGTATCTTGCAATAATTTCAATGTTCTAACATTATAAGGGCCTTTCTTGTTATAATTACGTATAATAGTATTATTTTCCATCCACTTCACTTGTGCACGATAACCGAACTATGTTACGTAAAATGCCACCAATATTACAAAATATAGAGTTTAATAACACAGATTATAAATAAAATATAAAAGCTACATAACTACACATGACACTACACGACAAAGATCCCGCCAAAAACTCATCCAAGAGGGGCATACTCGAGTATTATTATAAACTGTAAACGTTTGCAGTGACGTGCAGGGTTTTTGAGTAGAGTTTGTTTTTTGTTTGCGCTAAGAATGAACCGTCACACTCGATTGGTAACGCTGAATCGTGTATACTCCAACCTCGAATCGCCATTAACCAGGATTAATACTGGATATATACTAATAAAATATTGTGATAATTTTATATATGTTTTCAATATATTCTGTGTATTATTTCAAATTTATATATTGTGCGTATTTACATATTACTATAATTTATTTACATATAAGCATTACATCACTTCTATCGTGTGGTGCATATGGCACACACTCCCTCTTTTATTATAAAATAACAAACGCTGTACCTGATAATAGTGTAATCCAAAAATATGTCATTAAACGAGTAGTTGTCGCTGTGCTGCCAGTAAAGAGTTTTACCAAATTTATGTACACGGGCTGAACCTGAAACTGATAGCAGTTGTTATTCCTGGTTCCTGATTAAGCTGGACACATTTACATAACTCTATCATCTGAAGTAGGCATTAGGTGATAATGCATGAGACCCAGGATCTAACGTTGCGATTCGGTGTAGATAAACGTGAAATGGAACTAGACACTGAGTTACTAAATGTAATAAAAACTTTTTTTTGCTACAGAATTTTAATCTAACTTTTAGGTACTTTAGAAGAATCAGTTAAAATATTTCAAACTAGATTATTCAACTTGATAAGCTTAAATAAGTTATCCAGAGTTGAAGATTATCTTAGGTCAATAGATTATACTTGGCGCTGGGACACACGTCGGGGATCGTAAATTGTGTTTTCCTACGGCCCCGTACATTATGCAAATGCTGTAAGGGTTAAGCACTGTTAGTGTGTTTTAAGTTTCAAGTAGTTGTTGCTAAGTTTCCCCTGCGCGCTTATATTACTTGTCTCGCAAACTTATGGGGCCGTGTAATAATATGAATACATAAATTGCTTATAACGACATCTAGGAGATTACCAAAGTACTATTACGATATCGATAACTGAATCGCGCTATTACAATTATTTAATAGTTATATCTATTCGCAGCTGTTGGTAAATTGATTCCATACATTTATATAAAGAATAGCTACCGGCCCCCGTTTCGTACCGTTAGCGTTCTGATTTATTTTTGAATTAAAATGTTTCCCGGTATTACAAAAGTTTCACCTCTATCGTGCGTCTTTACGACACAACCTGTATTTTAGGGAACTAACATATTCAATTAGATAGGAATTAACACAATATTGGTGTGAATAACTTCGCACATCACTACTTATTATAAAACAAAGTCCTAGGCCACGTCTGTCTGGCTGTTCGCGATAAATTAAAAAACTTACTGAACGGATTTTCATGCGGTTTTCACAAGTAGATAAAGTGATTCATAAGGAAGGTATATACTTTTTCAATGTTTTTTTTAAATTATCAACGTAGGATAAAGTCCGCCGGGCCTGCTAGTAATACATTACTAGGAGATTGCGCCTCAAATTTTTGTTTGTTTTTTAAGGTATATAATTCATTCGTACATTATTTTAATGTATCTCGTAGGATTTAGTAACCGTTAGAAATGTAAGCGCCAGAAAAATATTTTTACGGCTTCATTAGAGTACAATTATTATTCTATTACATTATAATTATTTTATTAATATACATGTATGAAAAATATGATTCTAATTTAAGAAATTATTCAACAGTTAGTAAAAGCTGTATTTAAATCTGTAAGTAGATTAAAAAGCTAAGGGGATATACAGGCGAAGATTGCAACTTCGTTTTTTACTAATTATTGCTGGATGATTTATAGATAGAATAGATTAGACTCATTTAATTTACAGATTACAATCACTGTAACATGTAATTAATATGACGAGCTTCATAAATTTATCCAAAAACCGTTACCGACGTAACACTCGGCGTACTGCGTCACCACAAATTAATTTCCTCACTAAAATAATACACGGAGTGTGGATTAAACATCCGGAAGCCTATTCCATTCGTGATTCAATTAATAACTCATTTGGTATTTCCAATAGTTCTGCCGTATTATATTCAGCCGAGCTATCAGATTCATTGTCTGTAAAACACGTTTATTTATATTTTGAATATTCAACTAAGACCAATAAAAATCTATGGGTAGATATAAGAATGTAAATCTAACGTGTCTGTACTTTTTAGATTTATGTGCAAAAAATTGTTGCAGGTGTCAGGGAATAAGTAATAAAATACATTTCAATAATTTTTAGAAATATCTGTCTGTATGAACACGCATCACTGATAAAGCACTGTGTTCAGGATAAAATCGTAAAGCATATCCTCGGGTAACATTCAGTTTTTGTTTCATTAAAATTGGTCCACTCTATAAAAAATTATTGTGATTTTAATGACGACACGATTTAAGTATGAGAAAAAGGAGATAAGTAATTTTATTAGTCACTGTTTTTTTTCACATAACGTTCCACGCGGATGGAGTCGCGAGTACAGCTATCTATACATATAATAAAAATTAAGTGTCTGTATGTAATATCATAAAGTAAATTTTCAAAAAAAAGTATTAACCGACTTCAATATCAATCAAAAACCCATAAGGCACTAAAAAGCGGAAAATAAATAGTCTATCAAATTAACCAAATTATATAAAACATATGAATATGTGTGCTACCTAGAGATGTATTGGAAGTCGGTGCCAACCGAAATTTCATATTTGTTCCAGGTAGAAATGTATTACAGAGACGACTTAAACTTTGTACCTATGTAGATGATATGATTTTTTGTACCTTTTTGTACCTTTTTGTACCTATGTAGATAGTATGAGTTTCGGTTCGGTTTGAAAATTTACTTTATTTTTCCATTTTTAGTGTACATAAATATATTTTACTAGCAGTGCCCGCGAACTCCGTTCCGCCTTAAGTATATTAAAATATGCGCATTTTTGCGGTATGGTATCTATCGATATGGTATGCGATATGGTTTCAATTGGTTGTACAATAAGTAACGTTTGGTACGAACGCAACCTTATCAATAATCCGCGATAGTTTCTACCACCAACTCGGCTACCATCGCTTCACACATAATACACCTTAAGTAATGTAATTACAATGCTTGCGTCATGTTGCAACACAGCAACGAACATAAGCACAATAGGCTCCTAAGAATTGAAGAGTTTTTTTTTATAATATTGGTGACAAACGAACATACGGGATACCCGATGGTAAGTGATCACGGCCGCCCATGGACACCTGCGACACGAGAGGAAACACAGATGCGTTGCCGGCCCTTAAGAAAGGAGTAGGCTCGTTTCATGAAAGTTTTCTTACTTTGTCACGGATCCCATGATCAGAACCTAACCAAATTCTCATCAAACTACCCTTGAAGTACATCCTTTCCAATAAAAAGTGAATCATCGAAATCGGTTAACGTGATACTGAGTTATTCGTCTATTTGTCGTTTACATAATTAATGCAAATTTAAAACTTATACGGTTTTGCACTGGATGCCGTTGTCGGAACTGGACCAAATTGAAATGGGACCACACGGGAAGTACCAGCTTTCAAATAAAAAAGAATAATCAAAATCGGTGCACCCAGTCCAAAGTTATGAGGTAACAAAAATAAAAAATAAATAAATAAATACAGTCGAATTGATAACCTCCTCCTTTTTTGAAGTCGGTTAAAAAATAACTGATTGGGTGTGAAAGTATAGACGCTACTGATAACAAAAATGCAATTTTTAAACTTTTTGTCGGTCTGTCTGTCTGTTTGTTCTGGGTAATCTCCGAAACGGCTGGACCGCTTTTGACAGAAATTTTACTGGCAGATAGCTGAATTACAGCGGGTTACTTAGGCTACTTTAAATTAAACTAGCTATTAACCGCGGTTTCATCCGCAATGCTAACTCCAGAACGGTTCGATCGATTTTCACGGATTTTTCACCAGCAGATAGAAGACATCATAGCAAGTAATTTAGTATCTTTAATTTAGACTAGCTGTTAAAGGAGCTTGGCCCGCAGTGCTATCACCGAAACGGTTCGACCGATTTTTATGGGACTTTCACCGGCAGATAGCGGACATTAAAAGGAGTAATTTAGTTTCGTTTAATTTAGACTAGCTGTTAATCGCGGCTTCGCCCGCAGTGCTATCTCCAAAACGGATCACCGTTTTTTACGGGACTTTCACCGGCAGATAGCTGATCGTATAGGAAGTAATTTAGGTTATCTTATTTTGACTAACTGTAACCTGCGACTTCGTCTGCATGAAATTTAGCAAAAAAAATTTTGTTCTCTGTAAACATGTACGTAAAACGTGCGTTGTACTAGACTTCAAGAATAAATATAATTGAAATTTATATATCTATATCTATGTATGTAATTTGAATTATACCGTCTTTTTGGACATTTTGGCGGCCATTTTTTTTCATTACCGCGGTGTCTTCTACATACTTCAATAACCTTAGTAATATTTAAGAATATTGTATCTAGCTCAATGACCACTATTTAAATTGTAGAATATTAAAAAATGCTTAGGCAAATATCGGTTTTATATCTTGATTTATATTTATACAAGATTTCAAGACGTCAGCTCATTCATTGTTGTCAATTCAACATTATAATCATTAATAGTAATTTTGAAGATAGACGTATTACTTATTGACAATATGGGCATATTATATCATTATAATAATATCTTTAAGTCATTGTTTCATTAGTTCCTTATACAGTATAAGTGAGCACTGAGGTATATGGTGGGTTAAGGTTCCAAATATGTTGCTGATGATAACCCGCATTTCACACACTGTTAGTATTTATATATGTAATGTATACGTTCCATGTTAGTGTAAGTGACGTGTGTGTCGTACTTATAATTGTTTTTAAAGAGCATTTCTAAAATTGTGCATGGTCTCACAATTTTATATTTATTTAATATAATTTTAAAAAAACGCGTGCGGAGCTGCGAGTACAGCTAGTTCATTAATATAACTCGGAATGTCTATAGAGATATAAGCGGTTCAACGTCGGCTTGGCTTGGCTCGACTTGATTGCTTGAATTCAATATGTGGTAGAGCCAGGCTGATGATATTACTGGTTTCAGTATGAATTGGTTGGTTCGCCCGGGGTAGTACCAGCCGACCCACAGAAACACCCATGTGAAATAACAGTGCTTGCATTGTTGCGTTTCGTTCGGTCAGTGACAGCGCTGGAAGACCACCTCCCCTCCCCCTTCTCCCTCACCCGTCCCCTATTCCCCCCTCCCACTTCTCCCTCACCCGTCCCCTATTCCCCCCTCCCCCAAACACAGGCTGGAAACGAACTTGCGACTCCCCTGGTGTTGACCAAATTTGAAATATCAGAGAAACAATAAATAAAATAGGTTGACGATAATAATATTAAGGGAAATATGTATAGCGATAACAGGCAATACGTGTAAGAAAGAACAATAAAAGAACAAGAATAAAAAATAAAAAGACAGAAAGGTCAAAAAATTAAATAAAATAGAAAAAATAGTAAAAAGTATCGCAAAAAAGATCTCGGATATGCGTCTGAGGAAAAGGGGACTTAAAAACAAAAAAAAAAAAAACCATACATGCATGCATAACGAACCGCCGAATTATGCGTACTTTTATACGTGCCTCAGAAACACGTATATATATATATATATATATATATTTGGAGTCTGACAATGACAATTTTGGTTAAACCAATCAATAAAAAATAATTAAAACCTTTCCACAACATGGTATAACTAACGTGTTTATCTTTTTTTTTAAATAGAAATTACACTGAGATGAAGGACTCGCCCAGTCATAGTTATAGTAGTATTTTTTATAGAAGCATGACAAAGTGACTGCGTTGTGCCTGATGGTGTGCCTGCACAAACCATCATCAGTCGTCTCTGTTTGCCTCCACGCTGCTGTGTGTATGTACTGGCTGGTTGGAAAACGTGACAATCTAAACAACAATCACTACGATAGGTTTATACCTGTATGTATGTAGGTTCCGAGCTGTGACCCAATTTGATACATATCCCTACTACTCCTAACTATTGGATATACATTTTTTTAATACTTTATAGCAGGACAGCTCAAACTTGAATTGCTAGTGAGCCATCTCAATATTGTTACATTACAGCCTATTGACTCTGAAAGACTGCAAGTTTGTTTGATACAGGATTACCATATGGGTAGATAGGTATGCCAACAACGATAAAAGAAAGTAATGAGGGGTGTTATGTGAAGGTGCTGGTTCAGGTTGCGGAATAAGGAAAATTGCGGACTCGCTGGTCTGTATGATGCGGCTATGTATTTGTGCACTTCACTCGCGGCAGGTATATACCTATATACTCTCGACACTATATTGTTTTTCAGCGTCGACAAGGTTTTTACAATATATCTTACAATTTAAATTAACAGTGACTTCAGTACTGTTTGGGTGAGTATGCGTTATCGTTTGGTTGCGTCCGCATCCAAAAAGTGATAGAAAGGAAAGGCGGAAGGGTAATCTTGTGCATTCGGAAAAGTTATAGATGTAATGCGCGCCAACAAGTGGGTTATTCTGGCCTAATTGTGGACCAAATAAGATGGTAAACACGCTAAACGTAGAGGGGGAGTGGCTCTCAAACGCACCTGCAGAAGCTTTGCGATAGATGTTCCACCTGAGAGTGGGAACTAAGCAAGGGACTTAGAAAAATCCTACCACCATGCTGTAGTTTCGTCACGATGCTACTCTTCGCCGAAAGCTCCAATGCGCAAGGATGTGAACCTACGTCAACCGACGCGGTGTCCGAACGTGCTGCCGCTGAGCCATCATGCCATCACGTCTTTACATCTATGTTAATTGAATACGAAAATCATGTTTTTAGTCAGCAAGGTCTCGGTGTAAAAAACTATTCGTATTTCCCTTTCTTTTCTAAAAAATAATGTATAATGATGCATAACATTCGAACCATCAATTCATCACGCGAACAAATCCCTTCCCTCGAACGTGCATTAGTTGGAAAAATCCACTAAAAGGTAACATTATTTATAAAGCGGATGCCGGGATGCTGCCATCTTTCCTCTGACGTCATTTCCTACGATGGACATGATTTATTGAACGCCTCAGCTTCCATTCGTTTGCATTCGATACCATTTGATAAATCTACGTCCTCGTATTGTTACAACTATATTTAAATTTATTGATATAAGAAGATCACTTTATGTCTGCTGTATTGTTCTCGTGTAAAAATGCGTTTGCAATTAAATTTAAAAAAGTTGAAGCAATCATAAGGATTGCCGTCAGAAGTGAAAACTCAAAACAATGGAATAACCACGTTCTTGTTTGCATTTTTATATCTTATAGTCTGAATTATTTAAATTTCATAATTTTTAAATTAAAATTATTAACATTAGTCTGGTTTTCACATCAATTGGCACTCGGAGCAATGATTATATACATTTTTGTACAGTTTATTAATAAATCGAACATATGACGGATTGCAAAAGCTCAATACAAAACATCAATATGACATGTACACAGGCCGCTATACTACGCGTCGCTAGTCTGACGCAAGCCCAATACGTCACAAGCATGTAGATGTAATTGGTGACGCGAACCCATAAGTTTTATCTCTACGAAATATATTTTTTGAAATCACTCGACGCTCCTAAAGAAGTTCTCAGTTTAAGAATAGAATAATTAATTTAATATTACATTTTGAGATCTTTTTGTAGTCTGACATGATGACTGACCTTATGGTAAGAACAGTGCAACCCAAAAACAACGACAACCACTCTGAGATATAAAATCCATTGTCAAGTCAGCCTTTCCACGTCGTGGCAGGTGTACACTGACTGAACTCTTATAGGAAATTGATTAAAAATTAATGAAACATTCTATATATTAAAGACTAGATTTTGTTCCCGGCTTAGCTCGCGTGTTTTTAGATTTAATTCCTTGAGAACAGTACACTTTTTCTAGATAAAAGGTATCTTACGTCGTTTTCTATAAATTTGACAATATGTACCTAAAATTTGTCTATGATCGGTAGAGTTGGGATGACAACTACCACTCCCACATAGGCCGGGGTACCTAACCAATGCGGTGGACTGTATAAAGTGAGTGGAGGTAACCCTTTTCATAAATAAATGCCAAAAGCATTACTTTATTTCCAGGATAAAGGCTCACTTACCAGATAAATGTTCTCTGGCACCATTATCGATATTATAGAAGCACCAGCTTTCTTCATAACGCACGCCACATATAAAAAAACTGATTCTTAGACCGCGTGGCTATAAGTAGTACCGAACAGCGAGTTCGAATGCAAGAGCGTGTGACGAGCAAGTGACCGATCATCTCTGATTTTGACACATATATGAATTGCAAAAAGAATTTAAACTAACCCGCAACAAATTTATACTCAACCAAGAGTAGGTGAGGCGTATAGTGTAACAAACAAACTCACTATCGGATTTTTAAAATAAATTAGGATAGTTACATTCTCCATTTATTTTTTAATTTTAACATTTACTACTCTTACCCTATATGTACCCGATATGTCCGAAAGCAAAACTAAAATACTTTATTCAACATACTTTCAATTTAGGTTCTAACAAAGCGCTTATGAACTTTAAAACTAGGGTCGGTTTGGACAAACATTCCGAATTTCCGATCATCGAGAAGAGTCGGCGATACGAGAAATTGTTCACAATCTTTTTATTATTATTAGTAGATGTACAGGAGGAGTCGTTTCCGGATTTAATATCGTTCTAATCCACAAAAACCTGCTAAACGTGGTACTTGAACTCACCGTCTGGTAAGTAGTGGTTTTGGGACCTTATACTAGAATATATTACCATTACCTGAATAATTTCTATAGGTCTTACTGATTATCAAGGACGTGTTAGGAGACAGAGTTATGGTACAAATGTCTTGAAATTTATGTTTGAGTAACTCGGGAAGTTTCATATTGTAAATTGCTGAAACTATAATTTCATTTTAAAATATCAAACTTGAATATAACACTGATACTACATCTTAAGATATAGTCGTGCATTCCTTTTTCTTTATCTTTGAGTTTAATTTTTTTTTCTACAGAAATCATGTTCCTGACCTCATAATTGTTAAAATTGTAATGCTAACAATTAACTCACTTTTATCTTCTTAAAAGTTGACTAAAGAAAACTCGACACTTTTGTATGTCATAATACTCTTATAGTCTAGCTCTCTTAACACCTCCAAGTAATTCGAAATCTTATTTATTTCGTAAAATATTGAAACAGTTTACGATGATAATTAATCAATCGTTCACTTTACATTGACAAGTTAAAGACGACGGCAAAAATTAAAAACTGTGTAGCAACTCGCAACAACTCGAATTAATCAAATGTCCTTTTATTATTTATTCTAAACTCTTAGAATCTGCGGGTCTATTCGTAGAACATTTTTTATTTAAATTTAATTTACTGCACAAGGCATATAAAAGCTTTGCAAATAAATTATAGAATATTATAACTAAATACTAACAGTGCCCGTGTATCCGTACGCGTTTGTTGCCAATTGTTGTTAATATTCTTAGTGTTTTAATATTGTCGTTATATCGACTATGAAGAGAATAAGCTGAATGGTAACAATGTTTATGTACTAGCATCATCTAATGGAAAAACAATTAGGTGTCTCAACTGTCACAGCGATTGGGCAAATTGTGTTGCAGTTTAATTCCCATCAGCCTGTAAGAGCTCCACTGCTGGGCCATAGGCCTCTTTTCGAAGGAAGCTATGAGCATAATGACCACGCCAGCCATGATATATTTTCCAACATACGGTGGTACTACAAGAATATTTCTCAGTTTCAAGTTTCCTCACGATGTTTTCCTTCACCGTCAGCCTATACTGTTACTAATTAAAATTAGTAATTGTGCACGAATTCCGCAAAATTAGTTGGTACATGTCGGCGTTCGAAGTTACTGACATTGAATTGACATTCCACCTGTCAAACGAGTCGACCACCACGCATTATATTCTTGTATATATCTATACCAAATATTCATTTTTATATATTCATATATAAAATATCTTTGTAGGTGCGTCTGAAATTCTTCGCTTCTTAAACGACTAGATCGATTTTGATGATTTTTTGTACTAATGAAGTCAACAGGACGGTTCTTAGGTATAATTGGAAACAGAAAATGACGCTGATGCCGAAATCTAGATTAATTTTAATTTCCTAACAACTTATCTCTTTTTCTCGTATAATGTAACAAAGAATACAAAAAAAATCTAGCAGTACCTCCAAATACTTTTTAAATACCATAGTAGCATTCCTATAATGTACTTAATTCTCTAAATTTATATTATTACTAGCGGTACCAGCAGCTCCGCACGCGTATTTTTAAATTGTATTAAAGAAATATAAAATTGTGAGACCATGTACAATTATAGAAATGCTCTTTAAAAACAATTGTAAGTACGACACGCATGCCACTTACAGTAACATGTAACGGATACATTACATATATAACACACTAACAGTGTGTCGAATAAAGTTTACGATCAGCAACGTATTTAGAACCTTAAGCCACCATATAACTACCTTAGTGCTCACTTACACTGTATAAGGAACTAATGAAAAAATAATTTAAAGATAGATATGATATATCGTCAATAAGTATAATACGTTCATGATCTAATGTCTTATTAGAAAGCCCCCTTATATTTTCCAAATTACTATTAATAATTATAATGTTGAATTGAAAACAATGAATGAGCTGACGTTTTGAAATCTTGCATAAATATAAATCAAGATATGAAACTTGATATCTGTCTAAGGAGTTTTTAATATTCGACAATTTAAATAGTGCTCACTGAACTCGATACAATAGTCTTATATGTTACTACGGTTATTGAGTTTAGTAGTCGAAAGCGCGGTAATTAAAAAAATGGCCGCCAAAATGTCTAAAACGACAATATAATTCAAATTACATACATATATATGAATTTCAATTATATTTATTCTTGGAGTCCAGTTCAACGCACGTCTTACGCACATGTTTACAGTAAACAACATATTTTTCTAAATTTCATGCGGACGAAGTCGCGGGTAACAGCTAATCTAAAATAGAATAACCTAAATCACTTCTTATACGGTCAGCTATCTGCCAATGAAAGTCCCGTGAAAATCGGTCCAATCGTTTTGAAGATAGCACTGCGGGCCAAGCCACGGTTAACAATTAGTATAAATTAATATTGCCTAAATTATTTTTTATAAGTTCAGCTATCTGACAGTGAAAGTTTCTTGAAGATCGGTCAAACTGCTTTGAAGTTAGCACTGCGGGCAAAGTCACTGTTAACAGCTAGTAGGAACTAAAATTGCTTGAATTACTTTTTATAAGGTCTTTTATCTGCCGGTTAAAATTCCGTGAAAATTGGTACCACCGTTTCGAAGATTACCCGAAATAAACAGACAAACAAACAGACCGACAAAAATTTTAGCAATTACATTTTTGTTAACAGTAGCGTGTATATTTTCATACACAATCAGTTTTTTTTTCTATTTTGATATTACATACAGACACTTCATTTTTATTATATGTATAGATAAACGAGCCCTCTCCACACTTACTTATCTATATATTTTACGTAAAATAACGGATGGAGGCGAGTCTTATTACCACAGGAATTAAAAAAAAATATTAACGCAGGAGTTATGTTCCTGGTTGAACAGCGAATTAAAACTTCCCGAAGGTAGTAGTCGGTGCCAGATGAGAAAGTTTACGCGGTGAAAGTGTTTTCGTGTTTATTTAATTTTCCATTTTCCGGTGGTCGCCGTCGCGTCGCGTCTCTCCACAATGAATTATCAGCCTCTATTTATTACGTCCCCGTTTATCTATATTGTTATAAAGCTCAAGAGATTGTTTGTTTGAACTCACTAATCTTTGTAACTGCCAGTAATATTTTATAGCCTTTTTAATCTGGACCGTTGTAGGTCATCCGAGCGCACGAAATACTAGGTAAAATGTAGGTTAGAACATATGTAAAGCGAGAATATGAATTAGTAGAGTGGAGTGGAAGCATTGCGGGGTGCGGGGGCTGGGGGCGGATTGACCGCGCAACGAAACCCGAACACATTACCTACTAGGCCCGAACCGTGAAGGTCTATATCATCGCGTGGTCGACTTTCTTTTGCAATAGTTGTACTTGTTATAGAATATATTTAAACTTACATGCAATGACAAGGATTCTGAATTAAAAAAAAATTAGGCAACCATAAGAACTGCTGACAGAAGGGAAACCTCAAAACAATGGGATAACTGTGTACTTTTTTGAATTTTGTAATCAATCATAATTTGTACATTGAAATTAGTAACATTAGTCTGGTTTCCACATCTATTGGCACTCGGAGCAATAATTATGTACATTTTTATACGTTTTATTAATTAACCAAACATATGATGCGCTGCACAAGCTCAATACAAAATATCAATATTACATGTACACAGGTTCCTACACTACGCGTCGCTAGTATGACGCAAGCGCATTACGTCAAGAGCACGTTGACGTCATTAGTGACGGGATCCATAAGTTGTTCCTAATTATCAAATTATTATTTTTAATACATAACGCAGCTAAAGAAGTTTTCACTTCTAAAACTGGTGCGTATAACAAGTGGATGGGATAACCTTAAAACGTGTCAGTTTTGTTGGTTATTTTGCAATCATTAAATAGCATGATTCTTTATGTTGCTAATCTGTAGACCGCTTGTCGTTTAATGATTTCTGGCATCCTTATTACTCTTTATTCTCTGTGTAACTATAACAATATGATTTTCTGTATCACTGTATGATATACGTATCTAAATATGTAATATATACGTTGTGGGTGAGTGATATGAGACAATTCATCACGGGCTCGCAAAAACCGCGATGAGGGGCGTAATGGCGCGCGCGATGACGTCACCGGCATTTCTCTTCTATTATCGCGTCCGTAACGATAATGGTGGCGGCCGTTCAAGCTTTATGAGAAAAAAATATAACTCGTGTCTACATCACTACCATACGATAATACCGTTTCCTTCGTGATGTTTTTTTTATTTTTATTAAGGAATATAAATGTGTTGTTTATGATGGCGAAAGTTCAGGGAGAAATCGTGACGCGACAAACTGAATTACTGGTGAATGATTATTCGTTACGTGATCCTGTAGAACAAGAATGGAAGCAATGTTATCGATAACATAGTATTGGGACATCACTAAATAGCGTAGAATGAACAACTTGTATAGAGCGTTGAAGTATGAATATTAATTTAAAATGTATATCTATACCAATATTATAAAGCTGGAGGTTTTGTTTGTTCGTTTGTCTTAGGTACTACTGGTTCGATTTAAAAAATTCTTTCAGTGTTAGATAAGTCATCTATCGAGGAAGACAAGAGGCTATATGTCATCAATGAAAAGTGTTTCAAAATCGGGGTGTTTTTTTTTCCTTTTGAGAGCTTCCGATGCGTGTTAGTGTTAGCCCAAAGTAACTATTCCACATGGACGAAGTCGCGGGCAGAAGCAAGTACATTATAAAATTCGCTCGGCCGCAGTCGTATTTATATGCAGCATAAATCTTAAGGTTGGATTCAATATTATCTTAGTTCAATATTAGTGATGGACTGTATCGAAATTCGTAAATTTCTTCTCTATTCTAAATACGTATTTATATGTTTTGATTCAGAAAGATGGCTTTTATGGCGATCTGTTGAATAGTATAGAAGTTGATGCGGTATAGCGCTTTCTAGTGGCAGATTATAGTAAAATAAATCTTCACTAGCAAAAAATACTTGCGTGACATTTCTGACGGTGACCTGTCAAACGGTGTTTGAGATTATCATAAGTAACATATATAACTACCTACATCTATTATTATATATACAAGTGAAGATATTGTGTACACATAAAATGTTGTTACAATCCTATTATAATATCATATATGAAAAACTTTGTGTGAATGTACACATGTTTGTTATTCTTACGCAAAACCTATTTAACGGATTTTGATGAATAAAATATCAGAATAACATAGAGTAGAATAATATGTAGTTTATAAAAATATTGTTTGTATTGGACATAACTATATAAATCTTTGAGTAAGTTTGAAAATTTTGGACATCTGAGAATTATATCGGCGTTCGCTACATAATTTGTTAGATTTACACGAAGAGTTAGAGTTACAAATGCTGATGATATCGCGGCCGGCTGCTAGTATTTAATAATTGTAAAAATAAAAAATACTATGAAGACATGTTTACAAATTTATAAATTTATCGATTATCTCTATATTATTAAAAGGATTTATCGATAGAACCCTCTCCATCTCTAGTTAGATTAATGTATATCCCCATGAATGCTTAACACTGTTTGCGGACCAATTAGAGTTCGTCCGAGATCCGTCAACATACAAATAAACAAACAAACAAAAATGTAAATTGCTCTCTCTCTTATTTACGACAACGACTCGAGCCCACGCCGCGCCGGACCGTAATGAGAGATTTTTCTCAAACGTACCTTATTTGCACGGCACATTTACCTTCGTAATAAGTTGACAATGTCAACTCAGCACCGCCACGAGATGTGGTGCTCCTCTGTTTTAATAATAAACGATTAATTACTGGATATTACTTTGGAAAATTACTCACAGTCACAATTTGAATTGTATCATAGTAACTAAAACAAAATGTCAAGGGAAACACACCCAGGAAATGTGAATTCTTGACGTGAACGTAACTCACAATTATTCTTTTTTAGATCATCCAGTTGCGGAGAAATTTTATATGTGCTATGATTATCATCAGGCATAGTGCAATCTAGAGTCGCGGGTGGTCTATATCGAATATCAATCCGATGTTCGCAGGTTCGAACCCTGGCAAGTGCCAGCGAATTTATCGGAATTCGCGTACATTTATTACCTTTAATTGGTACTACTATCGGTTGACGGTGAAGGAAAACATCGTGACGAAACCTGAACTTAAGAATTGTTATTGTAGTACTGCTGTGTGTGGGAAAACATAGATCTATGGATTTCTAAGAGTTTGAAATCGCCAATACGTCATGGGCTGGCGTGTTGATTATGCTCATAACTTTCTTCGGGAAGAGACCTATGACCCTGCAGTGAGTCTTTTACAGGCTGATGTTGATGATGATGATAGTGCAGTCACTTTATCGTATTACAATAAGAAACTAATCAAATCACTGATTAAATTCAATTTTATTTAATCAATTGAGCGCTGAACTGATCTGTTGATAAAAATATGTAAAAAACAGGTACTTGGAAAGTGTTTTCAAAGTGCTTTATTTTCCCGGCCGAGGTCCGGGTCCGAACACGTATACCCACTTCGTGAACATAATAGAGACGTGAGAACAACACGCCTCCGGGCAAAGCTCTATTCAGACGGTACGCGTGATCGCGAAATCATGGATCGCGAGTCGAAAGAGGTTGCTTTTGGGAATCGTTTTCATTTTTATTCCACTGCATTTATTTTATTTATTGAAGTGAACATATCTTTAGCCGCGTTGAGCAATTTAAAAAACGAAAAAAAGTCGTCGAGGAGAAACTTATGTGGTGGCGCCGTTGCGTTGTCGACGCCACTTGTACTATACTATTAAATGAAGTTGTTTGTGTAACTTAATTTAATTGTATAGTTATTCCCAATTTCTTCTTTCTATAAACTTCCTCTTTCTCTTTCCCTCCTCTAAACGTCCTTACTTCCGTTCGATCGTTTTCTATAATTTTATCTTTTTAATTTAATTGTATAGTTATTCCAACAATAAAATATTTCTTTCTTTCTATGTATAAATACATTTCTCATTTCTTTTCAAATTCATTTCTTTCGTATATCTATTTTTAACACGTTCTGTAATAACGTAGACGACTTGATGACTTTCAAATACGAGGTGTCGTTAGATTCGTTTGAATTCTATAAATAGTTAAATAATAATGTTTGAGTTAAATGTCTGTTGATCAAATATGAAATGGGAGATATAAGTAGATTTTTTACGTACGAATACTCAATTAAATAAAAACTTACTAATTGATATAATTAGAAAACGATTTTAGTATTATTGCAGTTGTATTTTTTTCGTTCGAATTTTGCAATGTGAAAATTAATCCATTTCAATTGCATCGTTGTTTCATTATGGGATAAAATAAGTTTTCAATTGTTTTGTGTGAAAATGCATAACGGTCGGTTGAATTGAGCCCTATAATGTTTCACAAGGACTCAAAGATCAGTTAGCATTTTTTTAATAATAGTACAGATTAATAATGTAAAATATATCTATATTTAGTTTCCATTATTAGCGTAGACTCGGACACTGGCTTTGGAATGCGATGCCGAAAGACACATTAAATGTCACAGTTGGAAAAAATATATACTGGCTCTGTATAAATAATGCGCATAGAGCTTGATCTTATAAACGCAAAGAACTAATTATTGTGGTGCCTCCTTCTCTCTCTCTCTGTCTCTCACGGCATGAGGACGTATAAATCATGAGAACTTGGCTCGTAACGGGCTCGGATTCCTGCGAGTGCCAAACCGCCAGCAACTTCTCGTATTAACCGGCCAATTTATGTTACGGTGAAACTTTAATGTTGCGTGTAATATTCCACCGGTTTAGTCGTTTCGCTTAATGTCAGATTTTTATGGCGAATTTGTTTCGGATACGTGATTTGTTGGAGTCGTGACAGTTATGGGATCGTAAATAAAATTTGTTATAGCTGAAGAACGTTCGGTTGTAATGTCCCTGAGTACTCGTTTATTGTAACTCACTCATCACTATCGTATGGAACGTATATAGGGATAACATGCGAATAAATATTTCATTAGCGTCACCAAGCGCAGTTTGTTCCCGCGGTCGCACTCACGAGTCGACTCTGTTTCTTGGCTTAGCGTATTATCATCATTTGTTCTTTCAATAGAATGTATAGATTCTTAATATCTTCTGTTATTTATTAGTTGTAATATACTAAAAAAGTGGAGGCAGTTATAAGGACTACCAACAGAAGTGACAACTTAAAAATGGTATACCTGTATTCTCTTTTGAATTTTAAAATTATAATCTGTACTATTCTAGTTATATAATCTGATAATATTCTTATTATATATATGATATACTTTCCGACCCGTGCCCACGTCGTTGGGTGGTAATAGGCATTATCAAGCTACAACTTTTCTCTAGAACTCAATCATATATCTCTCATAGTTAAGGCAGCGTTCGTAAGAAACGTTTTCGTTCGACCATTTTTCTCCGACTCCCCAGATATTACCCCCTACAACCTCACAAACTTTACCTCTTTATAATATTACTATAGATTACATAATTAGTTAATAGCTTCTGCCCGCGACTTCGTATGCGTGGAATAGTTACTTTGGGCTAAGACGCAGCGGAATCTGTCAAAAGGAAAAAAGCCCCGATTTTAAAATATTTTTCATTGTTGCTCCACTTCTATTGATCTTAGCGTAATGATATATAGTGTATGACACTCACAAATAACGTGGCTTTATATTGGTAAAAGAATTTTCAACATCGGTTCAGTAGTTCCTGAGATTACCCCCTACAACTTCACAAACTTTACCTCTTTATAATATTAGTATAAATTAATATAAAATATTCTAATATATATAATCTGAACTATTTAAATTTCATAATTTGTATATTGAAATTATTAACATTAGTCTGGTTTGCACATGTATTGGCACTCCGGATAATAATTATATACATTTTTATAGAGTTTATTAATAAATCAAATATATGATAAGCTGCCCAATCTCAATTCAAAAACGAATGTAACTGTATACGCCTATTATGTTGTAATTATAATAAATTATGTTATGTATTATGAAAAGATAAACCAGATCGAGTTTCTTGCCGGTTCTTCTCGATGACTGCTTTGTTTTCCGAACCGGTGGTAGTTTTGACGTTCATAAGTACTTCCTCAGAGCCTAAATTAAATAAAGAGTATTTTGATTTTGATTGATCAATACAAAATATCAATATGACATGTACACAGGCCCCTATACTACGCGTCGCTAGTATGCCGCAAGCCGCGCAGTGCAATACGCCCGGTCATACGAGCATGTCATGTCGCGAACATATAAACTTATCTCCTGCCAGAAATACCACTTGAGGCGCTTATAAAGTTTTTACTTCAATTATATAAAACTCCGGGCGTAGTTTTGTCGTTTATTTCATCAAGCTAATCCCTAGAGCTACCAGTTATAAGTAACATTCTAATCTATTGGTCTATTTACTGAGGAACTTTATAGGCTATCCAACTTTATACTACAAACTATAGGAGTGGAGTAGTTACCGTACGTTATGTAGGTCCGTAAGTATGTTAAGCGAGAACTAAGTATAAGTATGGGTGTTTCATTATCACTGCAATGTTCAATACTCGACGCACTAGCAAAACGCAGCTGACAACAAGACGAGAGGAAGTCCATGAAACTCGACTAATGTTAAATATAGCTGTTGCAATAATGCTGTACTGCCAAAATATCGTATAAAATATTTCATATAGTGTAACCTAGATAAATAGCTTCTACAGAGACAAATATTTTTTTATAACTTGTCTCTTTTATGAGATACCAATCTACAAAATAGTAACCATTTTCTTTAATTTCAGCATTTTTGAAATAAATTTCCCGACGATAATATTAACAAACGAAGTGTTAAGGTAATGAAATGGGAAGTGTGGGATTCAAAGCAAAAGATTTGTGCTTAATATAAGATTTGTAAAAATCACATCATAGCTTCTATAATCAAGAATGTGTATTTCTAATACACACAGTTATAAAGGTGCTACCTTTCGCTCGCGGCTCCACTTGCGGCAATTGAGATTTGATCTATCTGTAGAGAACGGAACTTTTACCCAATTGAAATGTACTCCATGGCCTTTTTGTACCCCTGACAAAAGATATGTAAGAATTCATTATGACCGGTTGTGTAGTTGAGGCGTGAAAGCTCAACAAACAAACTCACATTCGCAATTATAATATTAGTGAAGCTAGTATGTAGGTAAAACATACTATTCTAATACTATCTATATTTATATTTCATTAAACTTTAACAAAGATGTTGAGCCTTCAGAATGGATTTCTGTTAGATGTTTCTAACTTATCTAAATCTTACTGCATCAGGCTTTACTATTGTTAGGTATAATTATAATTCATAGTGGAATGATAGAGGTTATATCGGGATGTAAAAAAGTGGCACCTCTGCTCTTTGCCCTACCGTATAAACCACCATAATCCCCTCACAATGACTTTACTTTCTCACGTTTATATCTAGCCTATGTATATACAATTGTAGAGAGGTTTGCAGGTCAGCATCCTAGCAACAACTACCGATGTAGATCTCTCATACCGTACATTTAATGATATTCTAAGTAAAAAGACGTTGTACTTATAATATAATTGCGTACAGTACTGTCGTCTGTCGTGTTTTGATAAAAAATATGTGTGAACAGTAATATGTAGTATGTATGTAGAAGTGAGCCTTAAAAAATGACAAAATATTCATATAAACAATATGCGTTATGACAAACACGTATTTCTCAAAGCTTAATACGCGAGCACATACATACAAATATACACAAGTACACACTCGAATCAGAACTAGTGGGATATATAGTGAGAACAATATAAGAAACACTGTACAATGTATTTTATCTCATTCTCTCACACATTAAATGTCATAAATGTATATGTTTGTCTCTCTTTGAAGTCGCTTTTCCGTTTCATAAAATTTCAAATCACAAAGCGGCTAAAGAACTTTTCTCTTGAAATAAACTTAATTTACAAGGAATTAATTAGGTAAGCAAGTATTATTTGTTAAGAGCAGTAAATTAATGAATTAACACAGACCGGAACTAAATGAGTTGTGTATGGTAAGCGAGTTGTTAACATCTCCGGATCGTAAACACGTGAATACATCGTAACGCGTCCTCTCGCAGAAAAAATGAATAAAGTTTTCTAATAAAAAACTTCCGAACCGAAAGGGTTGTGTTTGCATGTTTAAAACTTTCTAACGATATTATTACTTGAGACTAATTTTGTTTCCAAGTTCATTATTTTATCCTTTACTTTATATGTATATATGTAAAAATGGATGAACTCCGAAACCGTTTGATCGATTACCATGAAAATTAATACATATAAATGTTTTCGTGGAGAAGGTTCTCGCTATTTACTTTGCTATAACTCAAGTATTAAATTACAATAAATAATAACAAACGCGCGAGGAAACGCGGGCAAAGCTAGTATAGATGTATTTACAGTAAGAGTAGAGTAAAGAAACTAGCTTTGTTTTGTTGCAATGGAATTGTAAACGTGAACACTTTACTCTAAATAAATAAAGTCTTTCCGATAGCTGTAATGTTCCGTTGTTTCACACAATTGTTTCACTGTTAAACGTTTTCTATACATTGGTATTTTATATATTTCTCATTGAGTCGATGTATTGTATTCGAACAGTAACAGTACAGTATAATGAAATAAATACGGCATGTCTTGTAAGTGCAAAGAAATAGCAGAAACGTCTAAATATGTGTTTCAGAATAGCAATTCTTATCTGAGCACGACATAGTGTCTCTACTGTATTGTAAAACACTGTGCAATTAAATAACAATAGCAATCACGAAGAGATAGAAATTCATCGCCAGACGCCAAGAGACTAAATATTTGATACAATGTTACTTAGCTCTTCCATCTGTAGTACTTTATATTACGTATAGCATTATAATTTGGTTTCGAGTAAAATATTTGATAATATATAGGCGAGTATTTTCATTTATTGCAATTTAAAAATGATGAGAGTAGTTAAATTCGTAGACAATGAGGAAGACTGTTAGTGAGACTCTGCCTCTTTTAGTTAGAAGTGCAAAGTAACAATCAAGTACTAATGGTGAATTTTTGTAAAGTAACGTTACTATCAATCAAATACCAAAAAAAGTTCACTGTTACAGATTTATCACTAGTCTTATAAATGAAAATACAGTTCAGTCTCCAGGCTCAATCATGTCAAAATGTATCGGCATATGATTATGACCAATCGTTGCAGAATTTTTCTTTAATAATTCTAGGCTACTGATTATTGGATTTGCTTGATCCTTTATCATTATTCGCAATGCACATAGAAGCGGGAGGAAATGAGACCGTTCATAATAAGATGGAACTCTGAACGCGACCGGTAATGTCGAACTGTGTCGTGCTTCCTATCCTTCCAAGCTAATTAGAAAAAGAAGACATCTGATTTCTCATCTTTACTATCTGCTTTTATTACTATTTGTTCTCTTTCGATGTGATAGAAATTAAAACTTCCAAAGCCTAATTTTCAAACAAATAATAATCGAAATACAGAAACCAATTTAACGGTTTGTGTGTTGTCTCATAAACAAAACGGTAGCCGAACGAAAATAAACGAAAAGTTCATTTAAACAATTCCTAATATAATTATTCGTGACGAGCGGTTGTAACAACTTTCGTTAATTTGTTCCCGCGCAAATTCTAATGTTTAACGAAGATGGCGGCTTTAATTTTATCGTTAGGAAAGACTTTCGTTGTCCGGACTTTTAATCGAAAAAGGTTTCAGAAATAGGACGAAACTTTTTTAAATTATTATAAAAATTATAATACCATTTGCTTTTTTTATTATTTAAAAACGATCGTATGCCATTTTGTACACTTAATTATAATACAAAAATTAATAATAGAACAATGCTCTATCACTCAGAGAGTATAAAACTGTCTACAATTAAAAAACAATTAAGAGTTCAAGAGTTCCAAAGGTTATTATTATTCTGCAAAAACCTTGCGGAGCAAGCAGTTAAGAATTATCTTTACCCGTAGCTTCTCACGCGTTGATTACTCAGTAATTAGTTTGGTTCCTTAATTTTATATTTTAATCATATCTTATGATTTCAAAAAGTGTTATAGACTTTTCTCATAAGTTATTAACTATGGAGTTATGGATGGCTTTGAAATTCTGATCGACAACCTTTTTGTGTGAAGATGGATAAACACTGTGTCGGTTAGAGTGTTGAAAATACCGGTCCTCTTTTGATCACCGCAGTTAAGTAACGACAGGCGCGGTCAGTACTTCGATGGGTGACCGTCTGGGAACACCGCGAGACATTAGTTTTATTGTTGAATTTTTTTATTTAAAATATTTCTTTGTAATACAAATGTTTCACTCCTATCGTGTGTCTTTGTGACGAATTTACTCCACGTTTACTTACCTGCTAAGAGTGGTATAGACAACAGCACGGCTGAATCTAAATCCTCTTCATGACCAACCAGCTAACACCAAAGAAAAGGCGTAACACCGCTTATATAGTATAATATCAAATATACACTTAAACAACATCAAAATATGGAAGGCTGTAATAAAGTTGAAAGCAATAAAGCCTTTGGGTGAAGAGTTAAAATAAACAATATCGTAACGAAATGTTTACCAGAGTACAGAGAACAAGCGAAGGGAGGCTCTGACCTCTTACAAAATATAAAACAGTTTGTAATTCGCGGTGAAGGGAAGCCTTTTCTGGCTTAACCACGTTTTTGAATGAATCTGTTAACTTCGTCAAACATTGCTCTTATATTTTTCATCGCTGTAATTTTTATATTACCCGGATATTTGTATCCCGGACAAAGTAATATCAATGAGGAGTTAATATTGTATTGTTGTGTGGGTAATCAAAAGCAGTTTTCAATAAAAGGGACTTTATCTCATAAACAAAGACAAGCTGTATACTGCGATATATATATATATATATATATATATAAATATCTATAGTCCTCTTGTATCTTCTTGTTTTTCTTAGCGTTTTCCCGGCCTGGTGCTAGGGTCCGCTTTCCTACTTAACTTTCCCCACTTTGGCCGGTCTTCGGCATCCTTTGGTGTGAGATTATTCTCCTTTATGTCCGCCTTCAGTAATGTCGAGATATCTATTTCCGATGTAGTCTAGAGGCCTGCGACTTATGTGGCCGTACCAGCGGAGACGACTGTCCTGCAGCTTGTCTGCGATGTCACGAACTCGAAGGCTACCACAGATGTGTTAATTGCGAATGCGATCTAATCGCGTTACGCCACACATCCATCGCAGCATCTTCATCTCAGTGGCATGTAGCTGCTGGACATGTCGGCCTAGGACCAGCTACGTTTCGCTGCTATACAACAAGACCGGTCGGATGATACACTTGTACACCAGGCCTATCTATAGTACTATTCTATATGATTTTTTATTTATGGTGTCTTGCATTTATTTCGATGTCTAGGACGAAACTGTTGCAGGCGCGGCCAAGCCCATTTATTTATCTGAAAAAAAACAAGGGGTTGAAACTTCCAGTTTGCATTTAAAATTAAATGTTTGACACCGAAAAAGTTTAAAGGAAGTATGTAATTTTGATGCATACTATTTTTAGAATTTTTATTCGTTCACAACATTCAGAGCGATGAAGTTTCTATTTGTGCGTCCTCCGCGCATCGATGCGGCACTCGCTGCCTTATCTGCTACCACGATATTATACGATTTGTCGGTACTAATCTTTTAGATTATTCTAGATATTTAGAATTAAAGTTTATAGCAGTATGAAAACAATTCACAAGTAAAGTTCAAATGTCTCCAACAGAATACATGCTATAACACTGTAGTACTAACGGAAATCTCGTATAATATAGTTTACTACAAGGGTGGAGAAAATTTGCGGTGTCGTTTTCATAAAAAAATATGATAGTATTACTTCCGTTCAATTTAACAACTGTCTCGACCAAGTTTTCGCATAAAAACCTCACTCGACATCCGATTCCACGCGAAAACACCCGAAGACACCCGAACACATAAATTTTCAGCCAATTACAGTTTTACACGTTTATCGCCCAACTTCTCGAGTGATATATCTCATTTTTATTGCCTTAGTTTTTTAAATGGACCAATGTGAGCTAGAGGGAGAGAGGGAGGGCTCTGCTTGGCCCGTTCTAAACTACTTTTGGCTTTGAAGTCATTACTTTTTATGGATGTTATAGATATTGTATGTTATAAGTTAATATACCATATATCTTTGGTTGTTTATATGTTTCTTGTTAAACATATTGTGAAAGATATTTTAGTTTAGGACTATATCGGTTTTATGGCTCACCTCTTAATCAAACCTAGTAGCGACTAGAAATAAAACCAACTATAAAACTTTTGCCTGACACACACTAATTCGGTCTCAGTTTCAAGAGACGCTCGTAAACGCCAAATCAAGGAGAGAAGGGTCGAACATTAGGTTAAGTAATAAGTTATACCATGTGCAATATAATATGAAAATTGGGTAATTTGAATGCCCACTTGTCTAGTTACCACTCTGTAGTGTGGTCATTCAACATCAAATAATATATCGCGTTCTAAAAGCAAAAAGAGCGTAAATATATTTTTCGTATTCTCAATTGTATTATAGATGTTTTCTAAACTTAATCCTAAGGATTTTTTTTTAACTTTTAAGCCTTATTTACTTTCTATGATACTCCCTTTTGCATTTGGCACGTGATTTTATACTTCTGTGTTATCTATTTTACATATTTTTTTTGAGTTATTTCAAACAGTAATTATTCCCGTCTTTTAACAGTTGTATTAAAAATTCAATGTAATATAAACAGCGTTTTATTATTTAAAAAGTTGTATATAAAACACAATTTTAATGAAATATTTCGCTTTAGTTTCTGAAATGTTGGTAATAGTGCTGCTGAAAGTGTTTCCCCTGTCAAATTAGTTTAAAGCGTACAACATAGTGGCGAGCACGGAGCGTATTTGAGATATTATAATTTGGCGAGATGGTGTGTGAGTACGCGGGCGGGTTGGAGGGAGTGCGCGCCGCGTTGCACTACGGGTTAGAGCGCATTCTTCTCGCTACAAAATTACCAGTTGTTACTGAGAAGCAAGTGACTTTAAAATAAGGCCTCGGACGCAGAGAAAGCTATACCAAAAATATCTTTCCTTAGTCATAAATTCGAAGATTTAAGTATGTTATAAAAAACTAGTCATTTGAAATTCAGCTATTACTTTTATGTTTATTAAAATCTAAAAAAGTTTTTACATTACTCACTATTACAATTTTACTACATATGTTTATATTTAATTATAGTTTTTTACCTGACTAAATATCACCCGTAACTTTGTGTTTGTATTTTTATAAATGATCCTCCTATAATCTAAATATCTATGCAGCGCACACGGAGATAGCTTTTGATAGAGAATTTTATCTGAAACTTCTTTTTAGAGGCTTTGAAACTCTGATCCGCAACTTATTGTGTGACGAAAAGTGGTGATAGCAAACACTGTGTCAGGTACAGTGAGAGCACTATCTCGCTTACCTTAGCGTAATAGAGAACACTGAGGCCTACATTTTTCTAGCTTTCTTTTTGAAGGTTTCCCTTCTAACCCGTGTAAACTATATACGTTTTTTTTTATCATCATACTTGTGTGATACTTATGTTTGGATGAATTTAAACAATATCTTTATAAATTATATTCTTATTAGCTTTTGCTCACGGCTTCGCTCGCATTAACGTAAGTTTGATCTGTCCTTCAGGAACAATACTTTTCTCTAGATGAAAGGCATCGTATGCCCATCTCTGTATCTCTGTCAATGTGTATCCAAGATGTCATGCTGATCGGTTGAATAGGCCGGACGTAAAACACACAAATAAACTTACCTTCGCATTTATAACGTTAGTTAGGATTATTATTTAAAATATAAAGTAACTATTGTAATTAAAATTATAATGCTAGTGAGTTGAAGGTATACAGTCTTGGAAACAGACATATGAGTAAATAGGTTAGTAATTAATATGGTACAAACTACACTAAGAACGGGTGTGAGATCATTCCTAAAATGTGTTTATTAACTAACTTCAAAAAAGAGATGGCTCTCAATTTGCTTGTAATTTTTTTTTGCTACCTCATATTTCCTCATTTATAAACCGATTGGGAAAATTCATTTTTAAAATTAGAAATAAAAGATATTTCAAGGGGTTTGCAAAAATAAAGCAGGGAACTCCTCAAAATCTAATAGTAGATGTATAGTAATTAAGGCAGTGATAGGTTTACGACAGTTCAAGACTAGATATAGACATTATAGACTCTACAGTCGAGCATATTCTGGTGAATTTTTATATAATATTTTTTAAGTTGGTTTTTAGTTTTATTATGTAATCAAAAAAAAAATATTAATCTGTATGCGCTCTCACAATGCGCTCTACCTAACAATCGTATTAGCGTTGTTACACGCGCGCCACCTGACGAGCTAGTTATATCGAGATTATGCAGTTAATGGCCGGCTTACCTAGCGTGCGAGTTGTTCTATTTTATAATAAAAATTCTTTAGGAAAATTGTTTCGGGAAATTAAGAAAATTTTCTTTCCAATAGCTATGCAAAAAATATTTGTTGCTTGTTTTTTATTATTGCATTATAAATTGCCGACACTGTGTCGGATGTTGAGCATAGTATAATGCAAGAACACTGACATCACCAGTAGCTGATATCATGCCAGCCTGCAATCCCGTCCACCCCTGTCACAGCTTTATTGTCTTGTCTAGTCTATATATGTATGTACGTGTAGTAGTAGTAGTAGTAGTCACAACTTAGTCTCACCACATTCACACACAGACAGATCTTTATCACTCTGATTGGTTACTACATATGCTAATTAATTTCACGCTAAATTATGTTACTATGACTGGTGTTATATAATATACTAGGTGGCGGGACCACGCGTTGCTGTGGCTCAGTTATTACAGGTTGAGTTAAAATTATGATAAAGTATTTGGTAAAATTATAATCTAATATAATTATATTATAACAATATTCTCATTAAGTATATTTATTTTATTTATTTATATTATATGATACTATATAATAAAATTATGATATATAGTAGTTCTGGAGTTCAAATATTCAAAATAATACTTAACACATAAAAATGAAATAAAAATTCATACAGAATAAGCGAGGCTACGTAGTAAATAGATTAAGGTACACGTGCACCATCAAATAAACTGGAGTCCGGTGATACTGTTAAGACCTTACCAGGTCAATAGCGTAGTCAGTTAGAGAAAAATAAAAAACCATTACATATATTGGAGTTGAAAAAGAAATTCAAACTTAAAACGAGGCTCCATCTATGGGATACCTACATATATAACAGTCGGTTCTACAGTTTTCTGTCAACAAACTAATTTAAAGCGCCATCTGTTCGAGACTTTATGAAACTTACAATTAATAACAATAATCAACACTAACAAACATTTAAATTGTAATTAAAAAATATTGAGGTTTTTAATCGAAATATAAATTACAGTATCTCTCAAGTTGAACCAGATTATACATAAATGCCAACTTTCATGAAGATCGATTGAGTAGCTTCGGAGTTAATCGTGGACAAACATCAAGACACAGGATTTTTATATATTTAGATATAGTACTAAAAATAATATAATTACATGTAGATTATTAGAGCAGTATTTCACAAAAAGAAAACGATCAAAAATGTTAACCAGATTTAGATTCAGTTTTCAATCTCGCTAAATATCAACGTAATGGATACACAAATAGAGTCTGGAAAAACAGTGTAATCCAAATCGAGCTTTAACTAAACCGGGCTCTCACTATTTACGGGAACCGGATATTCTTTCGGGGCACGCGGCCCGTTTACCCGGATTATTCAAAACTCGAACAGACGTACAGAATGTTTCGTTTTAAAGTAAATAATTTAACGCTCGCGTTTTTGCCGTTAACTTTTTATTAAACAGGTTTTTAAGTGAGGTTTTATTTTATTATTCGGTTCATCCGGTTTACGTTCACTTTTGCCGGGTCTGCTTACTTAATTGTTTATTAGAGACATTTTATTTGAAAAAAAAAATGTTCTACGTTTATTATTAGTAAATAAGGAATATGATTACGGATAATTTGTCGGACCCAATATTTTGTTTTTTGACCAAGTTTTTGAAACAACAACAAGACAATGAACAGATAAGAGGACAGTTGATTATTTGAGTTTTTTTCGAACTAACTACGCTATTTGCCTGGCAAGGCCTTTACAGCTTCACCGGACTACTAAGGCGAGGGCTTAAGGCACTCAGCTGAATTATTAGGGATAACTGAATTATGTTGGATCGACAACTTTATGTCATTCCAAGACAACGATCAAATCCCAACGCGAGCTATCTATACTGTGACGCTACCTCTGAACAAGAAACTAAATCTTTTATGATTAAATGTAATGCAGAAGAAAGTTTTGTCTGGAACAGAATACGAAGGTAAAACCGGATAAGTGAAAGTCTCTATTGCGTCCTGAGGAGTATGTATGTTTATCTTTAAGCATTTAAATAATCTGTGTTCATGTGTTCGTAAGTGTTCTTTTCCTGAACTGTTTGACCGATTTTGATATTTATTTTATAACTCATCTAGTTAGTTCCTTGCTGTAGTTGCAGCTGAATAATATGATTGGAACTTCATATTTTCCACATCTTTTTTATATTTATTTTTATTAATAAGATAAATAATAAGATATAGTCACAAATTTTCAGACCTCCAGCATTTCTCAATAATTGTTAATACAATATATTTTCCTATTCACCACTGATTAAGGTACCTATTTGGTAGGACTATCCCGGCTAGTACAGAACTGAACATGTGAAATGTGGGCAAAATCAGCGTTTACGTACGTTTGGGTAGTGGCTCTACGTTCGCTAACACTTTATCCACAGTACAGTGCATGACTTGTCTCTTAACTACTTACTTCTGTTCTCCTATTTTGTCACATCCCTCAAGTATAGCCTTTTGGGACGCACGATCAACGAACATGGTACCACTCGATTTTTTGTTTCTTCATTTTGTTTGGTTTTGATACACCGTCCACGAGTTGTTGTCAAGACCGATAGAATACGCGACGTTGGATCGTTATAGTACGCGAATAGGGATTGGTTGCCAGCCATGACTTAATTGCTTGGAAAACCAACCACTGTGGTTGGTGCATCGAACGTGAGCGACCTGAACTTGATGATAGTTAATTTTGTTGGAGCGATGTTCGGAAAATTATTACATCTTGTACTCAGAAGATAGCATTTTATATAAGTATCGTACCTAATAATTTGCAATCAAAGATAGACGATTTTACCAATATAGAACAAAAATAGCATAGGTTTATTTAATTTGCTCTTATAATCCTGATTTTTGTTTACAGAACATGCATCGGTGCTGGTTGGAGAGACCGCGAGGCTCCGGTGCCGCATTGACGGCAGGTCCTGCGGTGAGATGCACAGCATCAAATGGTACAAATCCGATGCCAGGGTGTACGTGTACTCCGCTTCCAAAGACTCCCCTATCAACCGGCCTGAAGGCGAGATGATGAACAGGTAAGTTGCTCGCCTTTTTTAAGTTCCTGGCACTTTTTATGCAAATACTTTCATTTCTAAAAATACAAGAAATTTAACTGTATATAGCTTTATGACAGTTTAAGTTATTTTAAGACTTAATTACAATGAAAATGGAAAAAGAATAAAAACAGGTAAAGGAAATTTAAAATATGACAGTTTAGAAACCTTGTTGTTAAATCTCCTTTTTTGTATTACCACAATCGCTTAACGTACTGTTATTTCCTTTGTGATATTACTACCAATTGACTGGAGAGAATACGTAGCGGAAATATGCTTGCTCGTATCTAAAACGAACATATGCAATTAAGCGTTTAATTCATTCCTTCGAGTAAATATTCGTATTAACCAGTTGATTTCTGGTTTAAAAGTTACAGGATACAAAATATCTTAATTCATTAAGATGGAAGTTAGGCGTCTCAACAATCACAATTATTTGATTAATAAAGTTATCACTTTGCAGAACACCGTTTCATAGTATATTTATTCTTACGCCATTACTTACCCATGGTTTAATTTCAGAAATCCAGTATTATAACTTAGCCCTCCCAATAGATTCTGGGTAATTTAATGTATGTCCGTAAAGGCTCAGAAAAGCTAAATTTAATAAAAAATCGGTCACCTCAGTAAGACCAATAACAGTTTTTTTTAGATAATAGGGTTAGATTTTAAAATAAATTCTCAAAACGTATTAACGAAAAAAGATAAACAAGATCGATTTTATTGGCGGTTCTTCTTGATGAGTGTGTTGTTTGTCCGAACCGGTGGTAGTTTTAACGTTCATAAGCGCCTTTTCAGGGCCTAAATTGAATTTTTGATTTAACCTGTTACTGGCACTTGTTAATTTAGTTTATAGTTTATCCTAAATAAGAAAAATCAATTGTAAATGTTGAATACAAAATTATAATTCATTCGAATAGTAATAACTGTAGAGATAAGATTCTTAGATCGAATCTCGATGATAAAATAACGGATATTTAAGCTTTATCTTCGGTCCTGGTTGCTTTCTTTAGAACAAACATTAAAAGTACATTATACCTTCAACACCATTCTCTATACATGTTCGATTTATTTTGTTTTATAATATATCTATCAGGGAAAACTATTGACCTGCGTACCGTGCTGTTGACTATATCGGGGGAGTCACTAATGACAACGCCATTAATTGAAGTTATCGGCTGTTCATTATGTATCTTGCTTATTATTGACTGTCAGCTTTGCCTAAATGTCTTAAAAGTCGACCGATGACTAGATACTGGGCATAGTAGTCCGGTGTGAAACTGTAAAGGCCGTGCCAGGCTAACAGTGTAGTCAATTCGAAAAAAAAAGATACTGGGCATCCTCGCTCAGGCAGTTGGGCTAGTCACACCTACGGATAATTCGTCGAAACTATATATTGAATGTTGTGTTTCTGTATCGGTTAACGTTATATTCAATTGTTCTTGGTCAATTGATCGATCTAATCATAACCATGACGTCATAATTCTACATGGACGTCACTTGATCTCTGCCCCGACATATCTAATAATTTATTTTGTTTCTATTTTTATCACCTCACTTCATTTATGGAAAAAAGACACGAAACTTTTTTCGTATCATTTTTCAGATTTTTCTTTTATAGATACTGTGCTGTTGGAAGAAATTCTTGGTAATTTTATGTCATTAAACAAAAGGAAATGATTGTATATTACATTTCTATAATTTGATTATCAAGTCAAAGATCCCTTAAGGTATTCGAGCCAATTTTAACGGACAAATATCTAGAGTTCATTCCATCCAGACATTATTTTTACAGCCAAGCGTATAAAATGTAAACCCGTATGATCCGTATGCCTCCGTCTAGACGCTGTGTTTATTGGCCGATGAGAACACAATTTACGTTTGCGGTTATATTAATGAGAAATTATTGTAAATCGTGTAAGGATGGTGGAGTATCAAGTGCAAATGGAATTTGTCGTGCGTCGCCTGTAAAAATAGCTGAATATATAATAAGTTTCAATCCATTTATTTTAAATTCAACCCACAGCCGTTATTTTGCTACAATACGTTTACGTAAAGTTTTATTATATTTATAAATGTATAAAAACCCAGTATCATGATGTTTGTCCACGATGAATTCCGAAACTACTCAACCGAATTACAATAATTTTAGTTACAAATTAAATGATTGTCAATGTTGATTATTATTATTAATTGTAAGTTTCATCAGTCTCAAACAGATGGCACTTTAAATAATTCTGTTGACAGAAAACTATAAGACCGACTGTTATAGTTATCTCATAGATGGCGCCACGGTTTAATATAGATTTTTTTTAAAATCAACATGTAATAAGTGAGCCACAACAACATGTGGCCGGGTCGGCTAGTTCTTTATATATCTGTGTTTATATATAACACGAAGGAAGAGCCATCACGTTACACGAATAATTAAACAATTTACAGAACATATATAGAGCTGTTTATAGGTTAATTATACTCCTAGAAAGCATTCCTTCATTCTTTCGAGAATGCACGAGAAAATTGTCTAGAAAGAATGCATATCCTATACATATAAATAACATGAAAGTGTCTTCTATTTATTTGAGCTAACATCTTAAACGATATGAACCAATTTTGACGAAACTTTTATAAAAAGATACACGATTTATTAGAGTATTAACTAAGCTACAAATAATAACGCTTTTCCATAGGGGTTAAATAGTAATGACAACTAACATAAGTAAACATAAAAAACAATACACACGCTGGCACAAATTATTAATAAATAAATAGCATATTTCATTATTCTATGTAGCACTTAAGTATGTGCTTAAGACGGTACTGAGAGTTGACTGTTTAGACGTGACTTTCAAATGAATTCCGGAGTCCAAAGATTTGGTACTCGTATACCGAGCAATAAAGACTTTGTTTTATAATATATAGTGATAAGTCGATTAAAAGAATATTATTATTATTATTAGAATCAGTACATAAAAACAAAGTCCTCCACCGCGTCTATTATCTGTCTGTTCGCTTTAAACTCAGAAACTATTAAACGGATTTTCAAGTGGATAAAGTGATTCATCAGGAAGGTTCAGCTATATAATTTGTCAAGGTTTGTTTTAATTATCAGGGCGGGACAATGTCTGCCGGGCCCGCTAGAATTATATCAGTAAATTGCAGAAAATCCTTATAAATTTCCAAAAAATTGCGATTACGTACTCTAGTCTAGTGTGTACTAGTAGTAGTGTGTTTTCAAAGTTGTTGCTTACATTTTGGAATATAAAAAATACCAATCGTGCCGAATTGTAAATAAGGCTGCAGACAAAAGAGAGTCTTAAAATAAACCATTAATATTATTAAAATATTCGAATGAAAGCTTATTCATGAAGCATGAGGCCCCTAATTATACAGACCCGCCTTTAATGACATAAATTGAAGGGCCAATTTGATAAAAATCATTAATAAACTCCTCGAGACGTACTTAATTACGCTTATTTACGTTGAATTATGATGTCCTCGGGCGTTCTTTATGTTCACGGACGTTTCCTTGCAAGGTAGGCAGTGATTATAAATGGTCTCAATATTAAAGTTAATTTATGTTTCCTAATTTCATATTATACAACGATAAATACAAAAATAAACAACGCCATCTTTTAACACATAATATAATGCTGTTTTTATAATTCTTCTTGTATATTTATATCTATACTTAATATTAGGTTTTTACCTATGAAATTGCCGTTTTGTATGAAAAAATTTAAACGAATTTTTTTCATGTATTTTTTATTTGTATTAATCGAAGTAATCACCCATGCAATCAATGCATCTTTGCCAACGCAGTGGCAGTTTATTGATGCCCTTCTTAAAGAAATCAGCTGGACGGAAGGCTACAAATTCTCCAAAGGCATTTTGTACTGCCTCTCAGGTATTGAAATTTTTTCCCGCCAAGGAGTTATCCAAATTCTGGAAAAAGTAGTAGTCTGTAGGCGCAAGGTCTGGTGAGTAGGGCGGATGACGGAGAACTTCCAACCCCAGTTCTTGCAACTTGGAGACTGTCTGCTGTGCAGTATGAGGTCACGCGTTATCATGCAGGAGCAACGGAGACGAGCGATTGACCAATGCTGGTTGGAGATGTGCCAGCTTCTCCATCATTGTGTTCAGTTCTTCACAGTACACATCTGCAGTAATGCTTACCCCGTTTCGTAAGAAGCTGTGATGAATCACACCGGCGCTAGACCACCAAACAGTGACAGTATCATCAGCTTCCAGAATCGCCTTTAATTCGTCATTGTCGACCAAAGTCTTCGGACGACCGCGAGGTTTATTTTTCAGGACGAAATTCCGAGAAAGGAAGCGAGCAAACCAATAACAGGTGGTGCGTTGGTTTGTAGTGTTAGCTCCGTAAACGTCGTTGATGTTGCGTGCCGCTTGTGCCGCGTTGCTGCCACGACGGTACTCATATTCTATAATTACTCGAATTGTTAATCGCGGCTTTGCCTGCAATGTTATCACCAAAACGGTTGGATCGATTTTCACCAAACTTTCACCAGCAGATAGCGGATATTATAGAATGTAATTTAGTCTATTTTAATTTAGATTAGCTGTTAACCGTGGCTTCGCCCATAGTACTATCTCCAAAACGGTTTGACCGATCTTCACGAAACTTTCACTGACAGATAGTTGACCTTATAGAAAATAATTTAAGCAATTTTAGCTTATACTAGCTGTTAACTGCAGCTTCGCCCGCAGTGCTATCTCCAAAACGGTTAGACTGGTTTCCACGAGATTTTCACTGGCAGATAGCTGACCTAATAAAAAGTATTTTAGGCAATTTTAGTTTATACTAGCTGATAACTGTGGCTTCGCCCACAGTGCTTTCTCCAAAGCGGTTAGACCGATTTTCACGGGACTTTCACTGGCAGATAGCGGACCTTATAAAAAGTAATTTAATTTAGACTAGCTGTTAACCTTGGCTTTGCCCGCCGTACTATCAACAAAACGGTTAGACTGATTTTCGCGGGACTTTCACTGGTAGATAGCGAACCTTATAAAAAGTAATTGAGTAATTGATGGCAATGTATATTCAATGTAATGTAAATGTAAATCTTTATAATAATATGTTAAGTTACTGTTTCTTTAGTTCCTTATACAGTTTAAGTGAGCACTGAGATGGTTATATTGTGGGTTAAGGTTCCAAATATGTTGCTGATGACAAACCTCATTTGGCACGCTGCTAGTATTTATATATCTAATGTTCACGTTACATGTTACTTTTAGTGGCGTGCGCGTCGTACTTACAATTGTCTTTAAAGAGCATTTCTATAATTGTACATAGTTTCACAATTTTATAATTCTTTAATACGATTTAAATAAACGCGTGCGGAGCTGCGGGTACAGCTAGTATTATATAAAAATGTATAAAAATACAGACAGACAGTAGTACAGTTGCCGCGTTCCATACATATCGATTATTCAGTATTAGAGTTCATTACCTCGAAACGCTATACTACTCTTCAAATATTCACAAGCGTCCGCCCCGGCTTCCCTCTTCATTACAGAAGCTTGTAATTTAAAATAACACTGTAAGTCTGATAGAGTAACGTAATATTAACTTATTAAATGGAACTGAAGATAATTTTTAATTTTATTTTTCCATCAACCATATACGTGTAGCAAATTTATCATAACGCTATGTCCTTACAGGAGCAAGCAGAAATAATGGAAAGCTACCTTTTTACATTAACGTGACTGCGCTGTACCTGCCTGATAGTAGAAGATATTATTCAATTCAGTAAACAAAGCAACTACTCAAATATTTATTGTTCGTAACCAATTGTTGCTGTGATGCTGGCCTGCAAGCTTCTAGATAGTTGGATATACCTTGGCTGATTCCGAAATGTGACAACTTAGAAGATAGCCATGTCTATGCAGGTCGTACTGAATAGTACAGTGCCACCTCGCTTGACCAGTTGACCTACATTACATTTCGTGTAAGGCGGGCATTACAACTAGTATATGGTAGTCACAAACTAGTCACAGACTATAATAATTAATGTTTTTAAATTTCATAAAGTCATGTTTCTATTGTAACGTTAATATATTTTGAAGATTAGAAATTTTAAGTTCAATTTTATAAGAGCAGCAATAGCGTAAAATAGTCACATATTTTATATTATTAAAACAATGAGTTATTTTAGCTAACAATATTAGGTTCTGCAATAAGTTCTCAAATCACATTACCGATACGCCGGACAGTAAGTACAAACGCCACGTCAAGGAGCTAATAGGTACTGTCAAAAGGCTTATTATAGGGCGGATCGTTACGTAAACGATAGTGACGTCTGGAATTGATACTTCTTGCTGTACACCCACTAAAATACATACAGGCACAATGACTTGTATAATAGTAATTAAAAAAAATACAAACTAAATATAAACCGTATCGAATTTCTTACCGGTTTTTTTTAATGACTGGATTACTTTATGAACCCATGGTATTAATAGGTTATAAATGTCTTTTCGGGGCTTTTATTTGCTAATTGCTTATGGTTTTCAGACAAACTGACGTAGCTGTGTAGAAGTTGAGTGACAAAAATTATTTGCATATTATGAATACTGAGTTGACAGCTGATAGAGGAAAGTGGACAAGGACGACATGTTCCGACCCTTCTTAGGTAGGATACGGTGAGAAGATGATTCTTCGTGGCAGATGATTAATTTATTTGAAGCGATGGTGACGGTGACTCAGTGTTGGCATGTTTTTTAAAGTTTGAATCCTTCAATGAGGTTTCGATGAGGGAAAAAATTGCACTAGCACCACATTATTTTTAACCGACTTCAAAAAAAGGAGGAGGTTATCAATTTGACTGTATTTTTTTTTTTTTATGTTTGTTACCTCATAACTTTGGTCTGGGTGAACCGATTTTGATTATTCTTTTTATTTGAAAGCTGGTACTTCCCGTATGGTCCCATTTCAATTTGGTCCAGTTCCGACAACGGCATCCAGTGCAATACCGTAATACCGTATAAGTTTTAAATTTGCATTAAGTATGTACACGACAAATAGACGAATAACTCAATATCACGGTGACCGATTTCGATGATTCATTTTTTATTGGAAAGGATGTACTCCAAGGGTAGTTTGATGAGAGTTTGGTTAGGTTCTGATTATGGGATCCGTGACAAAGTAAGAAAACTTTCAAGAAACGAGCCTACTCCTTTCTTAAGGGCCGGCAACGCATCTGTGTTTCCTCTCGTGTCGCAGGTGTCCATGGGCAGCCATGATCACTTACCATCAGGTGACCCGTATGTTCGTTTGCCACCAATATTATAAAAAAACTCTTCAATTCTTAGGAGCCTATTGTGCTTATGTTCGTTGCTGTGTTGCAACATGACGCAAGCATTGTAATTACATTACTTAAGGTGTATTATGTGTGAAGCGATGGTAGCCGAGTTGGTGGTAGAAACTATCGCGGATTAATTAATAAGGTTGCGTTCGTACCAAACGTTACTTATTGTACAACCAATTGAAACCATATCACATACCATACCGATAGATACCATACCGCAAAAATGCGCATATTTTAATATACTTAAGGCGGAACGGAGTTCGCGGGCACTGCTAGTAAAATATATTTATGTACCGTAAAAATGGAAAAATAAAGTAAATTTTCAAAAAAAAGTATTAACCGACTTCAATATCAATCAAAAACCCATAAGGCGCTAAAAAGCGGAAAATAAATAGTTTATCAAATTAACCAAATTAAATAAAACATATGAATATGTGTGCTACCTAGAGATGTATTGGAAGTCGGTGCGAACCGAAAATCATATCATCTACATAGGTACAAAGTTTAAGTCCACTCTCGCGTCTCTGTAATACATTTCTACCTGAAACAAATTTGAAATTTCGGTTGGCACCGACTTCCAATACATCTCTAGGTAGCACAAATATTCATATGTTTTATTTGATTTGGTTAATTTGATAAACTATTTATTTTCCGCTTTTTAGTGCCTTATGGGTTTTTGACTGATATTGAAGTCGGTTAATACTTTTTTTTGAAAATTTACTTTATTAAGTAGAAAATCCGTTTTAAAGTGTCACTTAATATCAGTCAAAAATGTGTTTCAAACAACATAAAATCTACAAGGAAATATAAGAATAGTTATATCCAAAAGGATACGAAATCTGAATTGAAAAAGTTATAAATCGTTCCATCTGTATCGTCCTTATAAATCGATGTTTGGTAAGGGCGCGTACACACCGACAGGACAATATGATACGTGACAAACTGAACGAGTGTTGGGAGGTGGTGAGGCCCGCGGAGAAGAGACGCGTGCCCTTTGCATGTGTAAACGGAATGATTTACTGCAAATTCAAGGTGTTTCTTCCAAAGAATGGACAGCTGAACAAAAACTGAAACAATTTTGATGCCGAGTATTATGGAAGTTCGATAAGTTATGACAAAAATGTTATTCTTTTATTCTTTACAGGTTTGAATACAATCTCATCGAATTGAAATGACGATGTGCTCTAAGATGGTAAACACGCTGAACCTAGAGGGGGAGCGGCTCTCAGTTGCAGCTGCTGGAACACACCGACAGGTGCTTGGCGACAGGGTTTTAGCTTGAGCGTGATAGCTAGCGGGCGGTGGACTTAGAAAAATCCCTACCAGCATGCTATGGATTGATCACGATGTTTTCCTTCATTGAAAGCTCCGACTCAGTTGCTATGATTCTAATCTACGTCCATCAACGTGGTGTCCGAACACGCTACCAACTAAGCCATCATCGCTTACACTTACACGAGATAACAACAACCGAACCCTTAAAACCTTAGGCTAATTGACTTGAATTGGCTAATATATGCTTCAACAACTTATTTTTGCTGTAAATTGAAGCTGTGGATAATTTCCCTCCTTCCTATAACATGGGGTCCTTCAAGCGTAACGTGATGAGAAATATACGCAGGTCGGCATGACAGCGGCGAGTACCGATGGATAGTTTGTCTTGCGATGGGCGCCGTTGTTTTTCGATTGTACTGTGATTACTATCGGGCATAATGCAGTCACTTTGCTGTGCTAACATAATTACGTAGCAATTTTTGTTATCGTATTTGTAGTCTAATTTCGTTATTATACATAAAGTGGAGTTGTTATAAAGGGCTGGAATGTGGATAGTGTTAATTTGTGATGTGATTTATGCAAAGCCGTTCAAACGAGCAGTTCAGTTCGAAATGGAGCGTTCGATCGACTCGTACAAATTCACGGTCCCTCATTAAACTGTATTAGCGTGATTCGGGTTTATTTGCAGTTGTGTGTAGAACGAAGTGCCCCTGTGACATTATCTGTGTTAATTGGTAGTGGTTAATATATTTTTTATTTTATGTTTGGCAACCAATCTTTTACTAGGTTATTACTGCCATTATCGAGTAGGTAATGCTACTATAAGTTTCTTGCCATCATTTTAATGAACTAATAAGATGATGGCTCTCTTGTTAAAACTTTCTAAGGAGTTTTTATCGCAAGTCAGAGTCCACACATCGCGGTATTATTTCCCATCCACTTGACTTGTGCACAATAACTAAACTATATTACGTAAAACACCACCGATATTACTAAATATAGAGTCAAATAACACAATATTATGTATAAAATATAAAATCCACTACATGACATTCCAAGATCCCGCCAAAAACTCGGTTAATATATTATATAGCTATTATTAAAAGAACAATTTCATAAATATCATTATAATTTTCTAACCGATAAATCTGTAATTATAACGTATTAATAATCAATAAATAAGAATACTGTGAATGATCGGATATAATCAAAGTTTAATTTCGTAAATGAAAACGAACTACATTGAGATGTATTTCATTAGTTAAACACGGTGTTCTTTTAACTCGATTCGTAGATTGCAACGATTATTGCGAAATGCTATTTTTGCTACAGCAATTATTGGTCGTTATATTTCGTAGATATTTAACTGTAAAATGCAACATATGATAAATCGTATTTATTCAGTACAGTGCGGATTCAGGTCGTTATAATTATAGCATTTATCGCACGGAAAATAAAATTAGCAATGCGTAATAATTCTCATCTTTACTGTTAACATATTCATATAAACTAAAGAGTGTTGAAGTAACAAGAAGTATTTTTGTATATAAAAAGTGTCCCTCAAAACGTGTCAACTCGAAATGGCGCTTCTAGAGGTAGAGGGTGAAATATGAAGGAACATGCTAATAATTTTATAATTTATACGCACTGTTATTCAAGACGCTGATTTGCTTTCTTTGTTAATTTTGTAACTAACGACACTTCGACATTTTTAATTACACACTATATTAATTTCAGATGACAACTTATAGCTTCAATAGCGCCTTTTTGCCAATTTATGGGACCTTATCTCATATGTTTCGGTTGGTTGAATAAGCTATATGAGATGGTTCTCTTTATTTCAATACTTTATAACAAAACAGACAATGCGTACAGAAAATTACAATTTATTAGACTCAATTAACGTTATAATAACATAAAGATCCACGTTAATTCAATGTAACTAATGAATATCATATACACTATATTTTCTAGTGTAGTTAAACCGTACGAGTAACCCTGCGGCATAAACCTTTTGTTCAAATAATAAATATTAAATAAAGTGTTTCTACTATAACATGTAATCACTTCAACACTTTTTTTTTATCCTATTTATCCTAGGTTTCCTGTTCTCACCTCTCTTTATAAAATATTATTAATTAGTTTTTGCTCGCAGCTACGTTAATGTTTTGATCTATTTTTCGGTTTATTAATTAATCAAAAATATAAGGAGCTACACAAGCTCGATACAAAATATATTTGTACATGTATTATATATAGCAGTATAGGCATAAGCCGCTATACTACCAGTCCTATCTGTCCAAGCGCAATACGTCACACATTCACCTCATCTGTCGCGATCCTATATTAATTCTCCCTCACATTCACCTATATATATTTAAATCCTGAATGCACCTATATAAACTTTTACTTAATAATCTAATATAATTATTACACCCATACATACATAAACACAAACACATTTTTATTATGTAATTATAGCTTTAGAAATTGTATCAAAGCAATCAATTATTTCTAATCTACTAATAATATTATATCTATAACCCTACTATAACCTCGGAAGCTTGCAAGTCCCACCGCTCGCCCCCGGAGCCCACACACGGCAGTCCAGAGTACCCATTAACCCATCAATAAAAATTTAAACCTTTCACCTCATATTTTCTATATTTATTCTTTATTACTATTTACCCACCCCCCATCTCCCTCCCTCCCCTCCCTCCCTTAATTGCCTGCTTACCAACTATTGATTTCCATCCATTCATTCATCTCCCCCCTTGCAATCGATTGTCTATCTAATTAAAATCTATCAACCAACGATTCTTTATCTTACTTTATTTTATATTTTAATATTTTTTTTCGTTTCTTCTCCTCTTTACTACTTAATCCCCTTAGCTATATTATATTATACTATTATTATTATATGACCAGCTCGATGCTTTAATTTATTTTTATATTTAGCTGACGCCTATATTTTATATATCTATTTTTTTTTTTTTTTATTTTTTTTTTTTTTATTTTTTTATTAAAAAATATATTCCATATTTTTTATATTAAATGAAAATGAAACCACAGTTCAGTGTTATTGTATGTAATAGAATTTCTTGATATCCATTTTACTGTAATAGGGCAGTAAATGGATACTAGACTATATTGCATTATTGTTAAATTTTACATTGCAATTTAATAAAAATCAAAACAACGTTTGATAAATACTTTATATGTATAACTAAAAATTCCCTATCTCCTAAATGTTGTCTAACTAGTATTAATTTTAACACTTATGAATTGATTACCCAAGCACCCAAACTTTTATAAAGAAAGTATTTAACTTTTTTGTAATAACACCGGTTATGTTTAGCAATAGCAATAAGGCTTACGGTTCATGGCGAGCTCGCCTGCCTGTTTAAATGAATACACAAAAGCTCCCAGAAAGCAGCCATAAACGGCCGCAACACCTTCATGATGATCTTTCCCCACATCAAAACTTACTTTAAACACAATAAAGTGGCCTTAACTCTCGAAAATTATTGTGCCCCTAATTCTGTTCCTCCAAACGATACAACTCTGAGAAGTTAACACACAAACAACGGATTTGAGACAGTTCAGATACGTCCAAAATACGACAAACTAAAAGAGTTTACTATTGCATATCATTATAATACAGGTCGTGGTGGTCAAAAACTGTTTGACCGGTGGAATATCAATCTGATATCCGCAGATTCGAACCCCGGTATGTACCAACGAAATTTTTTCTGAATTCGCATAAACATTTACCTACTGATAACACTATCGACTGACGGTAAAGGGATACACCGTAAGGAAACCTGAACCTGAGAAATGTTCTCAAAGTACTACAGTATGTAGGAAAACATAGAACTTACTTACGGGTCACTTACAAGCTGATTATGATAATGATGATAATATACGTGGTAACCTAATCATTTGTAGGTTCAACTGGCCGTCTCTCTTCCCATGGACCTCATTATAAAAATCAACTCAAATTATCACGATAAGTAGCATACAGTGTGTATAATCTGTAGTATAATGGTGTTGTGTATCGCGCGTTATGGCTATAGAGCGGGTAGCGCCTCACCTACTAACTGTCGGTTAAACTTTACTGAAACTATTCCGCTTGAATACCCTTATTATGTTTAATTTTATTCGTTATTGCATATATCTATAAGTAGTTGAATAGCGGGTCTGCACGGCTATCGTTTAATACTAAACTTAAAAGCTAAACGAGATAATGTTTCCATTATCTCATGTTTTATATTGGTTTTTGCATCTCACGACAATTTTAGCTGATGTTAAGTGACAAGAGAGCCAGAGGTAAGAGTTCTGAATTGTAGATGATGTTAAGTGACTAGACAGCCAGAGGTAATAGTTCTGAATTGTAGCTGATGTTAAGTGACGAGGCAGCCAGAGGTAATATTTCTGAATTGTGGCTGATGTTAAGTGACGAGACAGCCAGAGGTAATATTTCTGAATTGTAGCTGATGTTAAGTGACGAGACAGCCAGAGGTAATATTTCTGAATTGTAGCTGATGTTAAGTGACGAGACAGCCAGAGGGAAGAGTGCTGAATTGTAGCTGATGTTAAGTGACGAGACAGCCAGAGGTAATATTTCTGAATTGCTAAGTGCGCCACAACGCACCAGAAAAAACAGGCCCCAGGAAATTTCAAACGATGTTAAGTGACGAGACAGCCAGAGGTAAGACTTCGGAATTGTAGCTGATGTTAAGTGACGAGACAGCCAGAGGTAATATTTCTGAATTGTAGCTGATGTTAAGTGACGAGACAGCCAGAGGTAATATTTCTGAATTGTAGCTGATGTTAAGTGACAGAGACAGCCAGAGGTAAGAGTTCTGAATTGTAGCTGATGTTAAGTGACGAGACAGCCAGAGGTAATATTTCTGAATTGTAGCTGATGTTAAGTGACGAGACAGCCAGAGGTAATATTTCTGAATTGTAGCTGATGTTAAGTGACGAGACAGCCAAAGGTAATATTTCTGAATTGTTGCTGATGTTAAGTGACGAGACAGCCAGAGGTAAGAGTTCTGAATTGTAGCTGATGTTAAGTGACGAGACAGCCAAAGGTAATATTTCTGAATTGTAGCTGATGTTAAGTGACGAGACAACCAGAGGTAAGAGTTCTGAATTGTAGCTGATGTTAAGTGACGAGACAGCCAGAGGTAAGAGTTCTGAATTGTAGCTGATGTTAAGTGACGAGACAGCCAAAGGTAATATTTCTGAATTGTAGCTGATGTTAAGTGACGAGACAGCCAGAGGTAAGAGTTCTGAATTGTAGCTGATGTTAAGTGACGAGACAACCAGAGGTAAGAGTTCTGAATTGTAGCTGATGTTAAGTGACGAGACAGCCAGAGGTAATATTTCTGAATTGTAGCTGATGTTAAGTGACGAGACAGCCAGAGGTAAGAGTTCTGAATTGTAGCTGATGTTAAGTGACGAGACAGCCAGAGGTAATATTTCTGAATTGTAGCTGATGTTAAGTGACGAGACAGCCAGAGGTAATATTTCTGAATTGTAGCTGATGTTAAGTGACGAGACAGCCAAAGGTAATATTTCTGAATTGTAGCTGATGTTAAGTGACGAGACAGCCAGAGGTAAGAGTTCTGAATTGTAGCTGATGTTAAGTGACGAGACAGCCAAAGGTAATATTTCTGAATTGTAGCTGATGTTAAGTGACGAGACAACCAGAGGTAAGAGTTCTGAATTGTAGCTGATGTTAAGTGACGAGACAGCCAGAGGTAAGAGTTCTGAATTGTAGCTGATGTTAAGTGACGAGACAGCCAAAGGTAATATTTCTGAATTGTAGCTGATGTTAAGTGACGAGACAGCCAGAGGTAAGAGTTCTGAATTGTAGCTGATGTTAAGTGACGAGACAGCCAAAGGTAATATTTCTGAATTGTAGCTGATGTTAAGTGACGAGACAACCAGAGGTAAGAGTTCTGAATTGTAGCTGATGTTAAGTGACGAGACAGCCAAAGGTAATATTTCTGAATTGTAGCTGATGTTAAGTGACGAGACAACCAGAGGTAAGAGTTCTGAATTGTAGCTGATGTTAAGTGACGAGACAACCAGAGGTAAGAGTTCTGAATTGTAGCTGATGTTAAGTGACGAGACAGCCAAAGGTAATATTTCTGAATTGTAGCTGATGTTAAGTGACGAGACAACCAGAGGTAAGAGTTCTGAATTGTAGCTGATGTTAAGTGACGAGACAGCCAGAGGTAAGAGTTCTGAATTGTAGCTGCCTGAACATGCCGACAGATACTTCGTTAGATTTTCAACTTGAGGATGGTAGCTAGCCAGGCGGGTTTAAGAAAAGACCAAGCACCATGCTGCGGTTTCATCAACATATTTATATCATATCACTCATATATACACATATCACTCAACATATATATTCATTCACGCTTGCTCAGCGGTATTTGGTCATTTGGTTTTATACTATTTTCCATTTTTTTATATTACGGCTATAGGTATTTTATTGTATAAATTCTTATATTAAATTGTTGAAAGTGTTTAGGGCGATCAGCGTTAATGAGTGCAATACAGTTATTAACTACAGCACTCACTGGCGTTCATGTAATCATAGTTATCGCTTGAAAACTAACATAATATTTCGTAATGAAAATTAACATAGTCTATTATATAATAATAATATTCTTATAATTACAATGTTATAAATTTGTATAAATAAATAAATAACTGCTGTCTCATTGCAGTACTTGAAGCTACATCGGTTGACGTAGCCACTAACTGAAATTAGTATAAAGTATTATGGAATCGACAGTGTATTAGTTATATAAAGTAGTTAAAACCTAATATAATTAAAGTTCACGGTCCCGAGTAACCGGAAGAGAGCGCCACCTGCCTGATTGGCAATTAACTAATTGAAACTCTACGAGCTGCGACACCACTTCCGGAAAGCGTTCACACTTTGACAAACAATATTAATATTTGGTTACGGTTCATATCGTATTCTCGTCTCTACCTTTTTACGCTTGTAACGTGTACAATTAGGTAAGTAGAGATGAGTTACACATAATAACTAAAGTATGTTACTGTTCCGACGAATATTTGAATTAACTGTACGCATGTTTAGTCTACTTCAGTAAATGCAAACTAAATCAGACAATTTTTAAATATCACATTTTATGAAATATCTGAATCTGAATAATTAACAAAGTAGATGCTTTTATTGCAAATTTATTCTGAAAATATAAAAAATAAGAAACGTTTATAGTTAACAATGTAATGCGAAGAATGAGCCCATAGACGGCGCGGCGTTTGAAATAATGTCACGGTACATCGTTACGTGTGATGGTGTGTATAATAGATTCACTACGGCGTAGACGTGTCACATTAAAACCATATAAACTGCGAGAAAATCTCCAAATCATCCATATTAATTATAATAATGATTTAATTTATCATCATGACATAGTATAAAACAAAGTCCCCTACCGCGTCTGTCTGTCTGTCTGTTCGCGATAAACTCAAAAACTACTAAACGGATTTTCAAGCAGTTTTCACAAGTGGATAAAGTGATTCATGAGGAACGTTTTGGTATATAATTTGTCAAGGATTTTTTATAAACAGGGAGAGACAACGTCTGCCGGGCCCGCTAGTTAAATAATATAATACTACTTTTTAATCATGTTTTCAATTTATCAGGTCCGCACGCGTGTATTACACCTGAGTAAATGTAACAAAATAAATATAATATCAAGTGTATTATTGACAATTCATATAATCTAATTTTTTATGGACTTTAAGTAATTGAGGGACTACATCATAATCACTTATTTACAAAAATATGAATTACGACCACTCAAGACGTTTTGAGTTAAATTCACGTTCACATTTGTAGCAGATAATGAAACTACGTTGTATCAAAGTAACATGTTTCATTTTAATTAGTTTCTATTTTAAATTAAGTCAAACAAAATCACGAGCTCTTACTAGTCAAGAAATATGGAGAAAGACTGTATAAATAGGAAACCCGTTCGGCGTTGTTTTCAGCACTTTCAGAAATCATGCACGCACGCTTACTCCGGTGCGGTAGCAGCTGGCACGTCCGAATTCAATACATTTTAGTTGATTCTCTGAATAACGTTTAAGGAAACTAAAAAATACATAGTAAACCAATACTGGACGATAGAGATCAGCAGGCGATGCGAACTAGTTCAGCGTCTCGGATCGCTTCCAATTACACGACGTGCACCAATCTGTATCCCGAGAGAACCGTTTCTGTCTCCTTTAGATTAATTGTATCCAATCGCGGGGACAGTGTTGCCGGCTCCGGCTCACTGCACACGCTCTCAGATCGAGATAAATGTTCACTTCGACTGATGCCTTAGCAATCAACTGCGGAACATCCTGGTACTACATGCTTTCGATCTAACAGTGAGTAGTTAAGACTTTACAGAAGCACGACAAAGTGCAATATGGTAGGTATAATATAATCCAAAAACAATGGCGATAAATATGAGTTAGCGAGCTTTTCGACAACTAGACTTACAATGACTGAACATAGAGGGCGACAAATTAAAAGATTTATGTTAATTTATAGAAGATTTATATTAGAAGGAAAAGTTTTCCTTACCAGTACATTTATACTTTGTTTGCATAGGGTTTTTTTAGTATTTCGAGGCTTACAGTACTTCAATAATACACTAGAGATATTACTTTACCAGGCTTAGCTTCCTACCACCTTCAGATATATTCCTTAAGATTTGTTGTAACGGTAGGCATATGTATTACAATGATCTAAGGCTAGGAAGTGTTAAATGATAGTAAAAGTGGCATTTCTTTGTGTTTTAGTCTGAAGATTTGTTTAACTATTTCACGCTGTCAATCGAAAGGGTCTTTGCAGTTTCGCAGGAATTGGTAAATTGCGCAAGGCATTCGGCCGTAATGGCAAATAACTAACAAAATAGCTGAACTTCGGTTTAGGATATTGCTTGGAATGCAAGTATGCGAAATGAAACTGCCCTACCAGTGTAAAAGGTAGTTTACCTATTGCAATACCCGTTGTTGTGGCTCAAGAGGAAAAAACACGATTTTGAAACATTCTTGATTGGTGCTCCGCTCCTATTAGTCTTACCGTGATGATATATAGCCTATAACCTTCCTCGATAAATGAGCTATATAATACTGACATAATTTTTGAAATCAGACCAGTTCCTGAGATTACCCCCTACAACTTCACAAATTAACAAACTTTACCTCTTTATAATATTATTAGTATTAGTATAGATAATCAAGTGAAGTGATAGCTGGCTGCATTCAGTTGAATCTCTCTTTGGACTTATCATATTTTGGGATTTGTCACTATATATCTTGCTGCCAAGATGCTTACAGTAGTTACTGCTGGTAGACATCTTGGATATTACTGTACTATTACTTACATTACTGAATTTAAATTTACTTATGAACAAGTACAAGATGTTATTTGGATGACCTACAAAAGAAAAAAGGAATGTATTTAGGGGTGACCTCGATAGCAGTAGAATGTTTACGATTTATTAATTGATGAGTTGCATTAACGAATCAACTTTACATAAACAGAGATTCATAAGTTACTATTTCCGCATGAATTTAAAACAGATGAACTATTTTTGGAGTTGATTAGTGAAGGATCTGGGTCGAATCCACCTGGACATAAATCAGTGACAAATCCCAATGAATGCGCTCTCTCGGTCCGGCGGCGGCGCTTTGATTTGTGTGCCTCGTTACTGTTTACTAGGCCAACTGCAGACTTTTATCCGCTGCAATGTGCCTTTTGAATAGTTTTAATGGATTTCCAATTTTACATCCCAAACTGCATGCGTAATGTACGTGTATTTATAAATAAATGCATTCTAATTAATAAAATTCTGAATACATGTTCAATCATTTATTATGTATTTGTTCTGTTTTTACAGATCGCTTGTTTATAATTAACTGTTATTAAAAGCAGTATGTTTCAGCTTAATATATAATTTTTATAGTTATATAGTTTATAGTTTATTGTTAGGTTTTCAGAAACTGTTATATTTAATTAATTCTATGTTTATTAAATGGATTTTCATATCGTTCTAATATAATTATTAAATAATATTCAGTTCGAAGGTATATTCAAATTTAGTTATGATAGCTTACACGCATAATAAGACCAGTCGTCTTCTATGGGTCCGAGTGCTGGGCTACGGAAGAGACGGATGAGAAAAGATTACATGTAGCATTGATGCTATATGCTATATGCTTAATGCTAATGGATAGAATTAAGAATGAGTATATCAGAAGAGTTTCGATCGAAATAGCACCAGTAACAGAGAAGTTGAGGAGTACTAGGCTAGCATAATACGGAGCACATTATGAGAAGAGATGAAAGTCATGTAACTAGAAAACTTTGACTACGAAGGTAGATGGGTGTAAGAGTAAAGAAGGTCGAAAAAGTATGGATGGCTTGTGTGAACAATGATATGTGAATAAGAGATGTGAATACTGAGACGACATCTGACAGGAGACAGTGAAAAACGAAAACATATTGTACCGACCCTAATTAGGTGGGATTAGGGTTAGAAGAAGAAGAAGCTAACACGCATATAAATGCATAGAGAAATGTTCTAAAAAGAATTAGTTATTATTACGACAAATAATAATATAATACTATATTTTTAGGCAATGTAGAACAAATTATTGAAGACCTCTTTTTCTACTACTTTTTTTTTCTTTTTTTGTAAGTGGTAGAGCCACGCTGTAGCTATTACTAGTTTCAGCATGAATGTGTCGGCTCGTCCGGGTCAGTACCACCCGACCCACAGAAAACCGACGCGAAGTAACGATGCTTGCACTGTTGCGTTTCGTTCGGTCAGTGAGAGCGCTGGAGGCACACCTCCCTTCCTCCTTTCCCTACCCCCCGTACCCCCTCCACACGGGCTGGAAACGTACTTGCGACACCCCTGGTGTTGCTAATGTCTATGAACGGTGGTGATCACTTAACATCAAGTGACCCACCTGTTCGTTTGCCTCCTTTTAATATATAAAAAAGTGTGTGTGTACTTATGTACACACGTTAGAAGTTATACTTCTTTGGCGTAACAAGATAAAAATATTTTCAACAATTTTATCTTTCGCCTTATTCTACATTTGTAGAAAAAACGACACTAACAATAGAAAAAAGGTGTTTAATACATTGAAAGTTTTAATACAAAGAAATACAAAGAAACAAAATGTTATAGCTAACTTGAGGGTGTCGGTTTTTCGTGACGGTGTGTGCGCGCATCGTAAAAATTTACTCTCATCATTTTTCCCTAACGCGCCAAAAGAAGTATAACTTCAAAAATCTTATTAATTATGCGTTATCCGACTGGTTAGTAAATATATAGATGTGAGAGGACTTCAAATTGTGCATACTCAAAGCCAGGATACGAATAATGAATATTAATTTCAATATCGTGCACCTAGTTGTTAAAAACTTGCAAAAATATAAAACACCAATTTAGTTTATAGTATAACTAGCTGACCCTTGCAACTTCGTCTGCACCAAATCGGTTATCACTGGTGCCAATTGTATTTTTTAACGCGAAAAATTTTAATATAGGTAACAAAACCTTATTGCAGCCACACCATGGGTTTCCAATTGTGAATCCAAACTATCAAGGGACTCAATCAAACATATACCCAGATGGTATGTGAGAAATCTTTTAAAATAAGCCTACAACCCGTTCGTAGCAACCAACATATATTGGTGGTAATGTGAAAAAAAGCTTTAAAGGTCTATGGACCCCCCAGTTTCTAACGAAGTTCCTTTCTCTTTTTTGTAGACGTTTACTATACAGTCAGTAGAGTTTACATTATAAAATATCAAGTTGATATAGTTAAATTGTAAATTAAACGATAAAATGTATTCATAAAATAAAATAATGATAAATGAAACACTGAATAATATTATAACTATTTTCAACTTGTATTAAAACTTTTTCACACTCCATTATATTGAAGAAAAATATAAATATTAAAAAGATATGAGCACGACGCGTCAAATGTCACTTGCCTGTAACTATTTGTCTAAGAGCTAGCAACAGTTTCGAAAAAGAAAATAAGCCAGTTTTTATATATCTTTATGTTCTTCCGAACAGAGTGCGCCTGGCTGCCGGTAAACGTTGCATTTATTAGTGCATATCGCACCTTTACAGGCAAAAATATTGATTTTTATATAATTTTTGAATGTTTTGTTTTTTACTAACTGAGAAACGCTACTAAAACATGAAATTATCATTGCCAGACGTTTTTTTGTTATTAACAATAATGTGCCCGATGCTATTTTTTTTGTAAATAAAATAAAGTATGTCCAAACCATGTTAAGATAGCTGTAATTTTAATATTATAATTATTTATTTTTTAATGAAGGCTTAGACGCCTTCTTGGCTATATCGCCTAAGTGACATACAACTATATAACAACAAGAATGACAATAAACTTAACAATAGCTTACATTAATTTTGTACAATTCTTTAGCATCTTTCGAAGTAGGGTCAGACAATAACGAATTGTACAAACCAGTGTGGAACGAACCAGAAGCATTAAGCCGAGATCTAATATCTTCGTTTCGAACACATTCTGCCAGGATGTGGTGCACATCATCGATGAGCTCACAACTCTGGCAGAGTGGTGATAGTACTTTACGCACCAGGTAGGCGAACTTTTTACATGGGATGTGTTCTGAGCGTAATCTTATTCCTGTGATTGCTTCCCGACGGCAAATCGTACTGTCATCAATCCATGGTGACCTTAAGGGGCGTGGCTGAATCGTTCTGTACCATATTCGTTTTGTTTTAGAACGCTCATCAAAGTATTCCTTCCAATGCGAGTAACAGCTATTTTTAAATACTGAGCATACATCCAAGTAAGTTGGTAAAATATCAATAGGAGCACCTTCGGAGGATCCTTCTCTAGCTAAAAGATCAGCTCTTTCATTCCCAGTTATACCTATATGAGAAGGGATCCATCCAATTACTTTGTTCTTTGCTTTGAAATCTAGTAATTGCTTCAAAATAGTGTATGTAGGCTATCGGTATTCCTCGAAAAGTCGAGGTACATCGCGCTACGTGTTGAAGAACACTTTTTGAATCGGATAAAATAACAATCTTAATGGACTCAGTTGATTGTGCAAATGATAAGGCCTCTGCAATTGCTATTAATTCAGTGTGCATAATTGAAATATTTCCATCAATTTGAAATTTCATAAAAGTTTTGGAATTTGACTCAAAAAATGCGGCTCCTAAATAATTACCAGCTTTGGATCCGTCAGTGTATATTTTAACAAAATTTTGATAATATTTATTTATATATTAAAGACAAATATCTTTTATTTTAACAACATCATATTGACGCTTTGGCTTCCAAATACCATCTACATTTATTTTAATTATATTGTGCAAATCAATGTTATCGACCCAGGTGTGTAATGTGAACATTTCATGTTTTATACTTGGAGTATTTTTATACTGAGAAAAAATAGTGGTCTTTTTCTTTTACGCCAATAGAGTGATTGGAAAGAGGTGGACAGTTCTTCTGATACATTAGTTAGTTCGTTCTTTTCGAATGACTTAAATTTAAATAGAATTTTGCCAGCTTAATATTGTCTCTTAAGATGTAACGGACATATGTTCAATTCGCTTTCCATAACATGGATTGGAGTACTTTTAATGAAACCCCCGATAATTCTCATGGCCTGGTTTTGGACTTTTTCAAGTTTATAGAGGTTAACCTAAGCACTACTATCATAAAGAAAGCTGGCATAGTCAATTCGATGTAATATTGAAGTATAAACGAACTAAATGTTATGGATGAACACCCCAATTAAAACCGGCTAATGCTTTGAAAACGTTTAGAAACTTAGAGCTAGATACTGCAACTGCATTGATACGTTAACCTCATTTTATGTATGATAAAGATAGCGATAATTGTGGAAGCGTCTGTTATAGACGCATGTGTTCAAGATGACGTCAGTCTCAAGTCATATGTCTACGTTTATCGTTGTTTTTCGTTTACGGTGAAATCTCAATATCATAATGGTTAATAAAATGAAATATGTTCTTTGTAATGGAAAAAATAAAATGGTTTGAAATGAATTATTTTATTTATATAGAATATCATCGGGCATATTATTATCAATAACAAAATTGTCTGGCAGTGGTAAATTCATGTTTTTAATAGCGTTTAAAAGTTACTGAAAAAAAATGTTCTTTAAATTATTTATAACCCAAAATTTTAACCTGTAAAGGTCTGATGCGCATTAAAAAACATAACGTTAACCGGCTACCAGGTATCCTGAATTCTGTTTGGAAGGGCATAATATATCTTCATTTTAAAGAACCAGCTTTTCTAAAATTCTCGTTCTTCCAACATTCCTGGCTCTTGTACTAAGGTGTCGCAAAAAAGTCTAGTTACATTAACTACAATTCTTTGTCTTTCGTTATCCTGGAGAACCCCTTGCGTTTTATGGTACAAAAAGTATCCTAAATGTAACCTTGGAATATTAGTTATTGTTGTGTCAAGTTTCGTTAAAATCGGTTCAGTACTTTCAGCGTGATGCGTGTTCACAGGGACAGAAAGACAGACAGACAGACAGACAGACAGACAGACAAAAATTGTAAAAAGATTATTTTTGGCTTCTATATCGATAACAAAGACTGCCCCGATCAAAATTTTCAAAAAATATTTAATGTACAGATTTGACCTTGCTACAGTTTTATTATAGTATAGATTATTGACAATAATGGTTGTTGTTGTTTACAGAATAGCATAATGCATTTTTAATATATTGGCATTTTAATTGGTCTAATTTTACACATTTTAATAACACCATGTATTGTTTCGAAGTATAAATTTCGGGGTTACATTTAACTAAACAAGAATTCCAATTGTAATTACTTGCTTTATTTATTTAATATGTTAAAGTTAATTTACTCAACAGAAATATCTACCATCCCATAAAAATAAACAAAATTTTACATAACAATTTGAGAGGATGATAGATAGCATACAGAAGAATCGAATAATATGAAGAATATGTTGTATTGATGATGTAACAGACAGGGTCAACAAATAGAATTTGCTTTGATTTGTGTAATACAATCTCGTGGAATATCAAATAATCATAAATTGGAATAAGCTTCATAATAAGCAATGAGTGAGGAGAGATACCGACCGAGTCTACGCTCACATTCGTATTTGATTAAATTTATTCTGAAGAAGTACGATTCACACCGCACGACGCGACATCGACGCTCTAATTCAACAAGCCATAGTGCTGCTTAATATTCAGACGTCAAAGCAATCAATAGCGTCACGAAATATATTCACCGATATAGCGTTAATAAATATGATATAGTTAAATAATAAATATGTTTGTCGATGTAACGGTTCCATCTACCTTCAAACATATTAAGGTACATCCTTTAATACGAAGATAAATAGCATTAGTGTATGCTGTTAAAGGTAAACGCTACTACTATCATGTACATTTGATTGCCTAGTTCATTAAATGATCAAGATGATGTTATACTTCTATATCTACTTCGATAAAGATTCTCCGATACATTTAATACTAGCTATGCTCGGGGCTTCGCACTCGTTTATTGTGCAGCTTTTATTTGTACAACTTTATTGAGTACCAGTCTTTTACAATTTTTTTATGACTTCTTAAGTAATGTGGCTAGTTTTCTAGCCTGTGAATTTTAGAATAACACATAGTTTGTGTATAACATATAATTAAAATCACAATGACGGTACTGCACTACATAGTAAGTATAAAGCAATCCAAAAACGATGGCAACCACCGTGAGATCCACATCCTATCGCCAGTATTTGTTAACTAGCTGATTCTGAAATACGACAAACCAAAATACACTATTACGGCTTATCACTATATGCATGGCGATAGAAACCCAGTCGAATGTAGACACCCTGTCATCGGGCAACAAATACAAGCTTAAATAAAAAAGAAATCAAGTATAATAACAATTAATCCATGTATAAATAATATAGAAGAGAATGATATATAATTTGTAATATTATATTATAAAGGTTGACGATAAATAGTGTCGTATTGTATAAATTAACCTCCTAATGTGACTCGAACAGACAGTACAATCCGTGCAATTTGAAAATAAAGTCTAAAGCGTTATCGATACTCATAACTGGATTTATTTATGAACTAGCTGACCCGTGCAACTTCGTCTGCACCAAATCGTTATTACCGGTTTCAATTGTATTTTTAAACGCAAATAATCTTAAAAATCCTAAAAGCCGATTGCAGCGACATCTAGCACTTCCAATTGTGAATCCAAACTATCCAGGGACTCACTCAAACATATACCTAGTTGGTATGCGAGAAATCTTTTAAAATAAGCCTAGAATCTGTTCGCAGCATTACCTAAAGTGGTGTCATCAAAGTGAAGATCAAAACTAACTTACATATATTGCCGATAAATGTCTTCCCAGTACCCCTTGTAACTTCATCACGTAACGTACTGTATAAATTGAACTTTATCTACATTAAATTTCCATTTTGTTTTAGTTGTTTGTCTGCATTTAATTTTAATTTTGTCACATTTATGTTACTTCTGACATATAAACCACCTTTTTTACTGAGAAACTGAACTTGGGATAACATATCTTTCTAACAGTGAAAGAATTTTTGAAATCGGATCAGTAATAGGTACCAAGCATTCCTCGAAAACAAAACTTTACCTCTCATTATAATATTAGTATAAATACAACATAGTATGGTAACTGCAAACACCTCAACTTATTTATTTTAATCGTAAATTCACAAACCTAAAACCCAACTACTTCAAGACTCAACAATATTTAGAAAACTAATTTTATCAAATATCGAAACAACACACGTACTGATAGAACTCTAATTGAGATTCATTTTCTACAATGCAATGTAACTATTATCTAGGTTTATGTTTTAGGAAAAAATCTTGTCACCTTTGTTTAGCAAACATATTTCATACAATAAAATAAGTGTAACAATATATAAGTGACAGTTTCGTTTACACATATTTGTTTCGTATGTGGTTAATAATTACGCATAGAAATGTCATATAGCCGTAGCTCAGTTGTAACGCGCTGGACATTATGTGGTTCGACGGAGCCGACGGTTCGGAACCCAGCAGTCTTTTTTTTGGATTTTTTTTAAAAGTAGCTTTGGGAAATATAGCTTAAATTTTTAGCTAATCTGTCTGCTATATATATCACAAAGAAAATTTACCAAAATCCGTTAAGAATTTCATTAACTACAAATTTTTGACTTTCGTCCGTTATCCTGGAGAATTCCTTGTGTTTTATGAGACAAAAATATCCTAGATGTAACCTTGTAATATTAGTTAAAGTTAAATATTAGTTAGTCAAAATCGGTTCAGTACTTTCAGCGTGATGCGTGTTCACAGGGACAGAAAGACAGACAGACAGACAGACAGACAGACAGACAGACAAAAATTGTAAAAAGATTATTTTTGGCTTCTATATCGATAACAAAGACTGCCCCGATCAAAATTTTCAAAAAATATTTAATGTACAGATTTGACCTTGCTACAGTTTTATTATAGTATAGATAGATAGATAACTTATTTAAGAAAGTACTTTTGTATTTTTGTGCGCTGAAAATTTTGTTCTATTTTATACACAAATAAAATAAAACAAATAATAATAATAATTTTGTAATGTATTAACATAATGTATAATGTAATAATAATAATGTATATAAAAATAATATTTGTATTTTCTTTTTTTTTGTGAAAAAAATAGTGTATTGTCTTAAATTTACCACATGCATGTATTAGTAAATATTGAGTATAAAGAAGTTTTGTAATATACATATATATATTAAACTAGCTGATACCCGCAACTTCGCCTGCGTTGTTCGATTGTCTTGTTATATCTCAAAAGGATTAGGCAGCGCTTTCGGTGAAAGCTCCCAGGCGGCTTGACTTTTTCTAACACTTTCAACAATTATCGATACATTTCAACCAATTTACAAAAAAAAACTTGACAAATTATATATCGAAACCTTCCTCGTAAATCACTCTACCCATTAATGAAAATCGCATGACAATCCGCTCAGTACTTTTTGAGTTCATCGCGAACAGACCGACAGACAGACGCGGCGGAGGACTTTATTTTATAATATGAAGTGATAAATAATGGAATATGTGTACGCAATGCTAGCGGCACCGCGGGCACATACGCGTATATAGTACTGTGGAATAAAATGATTTTAAAGGTAATTGTAATACTATTTTAATTGTATTATACTAGCTATGAGCGTGACTTCGCTCGCGTTTGTTATTATTTGTTGTAATAGATTGATCTGTTTGAACAGTACAGCACTTTCTGTGCTGCAATGCCATCTAGTGACGAAGTATAGTAACATGGATACATAAAAAAGTTTCTCCGTGAAAAAATAATGAAGTTTGCTAACTTCCACGGTGATTGGTCAAGAGGTATTAACATTTATAGTTATAAGAACGTAAAAAAAATGAAATAGAGGTCGACAATATGTTTTGTGAGGTGGAGAATAAGGCCAACAGCAATTTCATATATAATGTAACAGAGTATAGTTATTCATATCGAGTTTCAAACATGAAATGGTATATATCTTACATAAACATTTGTAAAAATTCCCTAAACAAGCTATAGGAAACGTATGGGGAATAAATGTAATAAAAATAAAAAATAGCTTTGTACAATCGCCAGCGATGTCCCTTTCGTAGAGTCGATGTAAATTTCAATAAAAAAACAAACACTCGAGCAAAAATCATCGTAGCGACTCATATACGTTTGAACCCTCGTAAGTAAATAATAACATTAGGGCCCTTTGACCCCAATTGGGAGGCTCGTGGTGCGACCGACCGGAAAATACCGGCCTTAGTTGGAAATGTCCGGCGCTCTGGATATTTAGATTTTAGAGCGCTTTCCGAATTATATTGTTTTAGCTGTTCATTTAGTTTGGATATTGTAACGGTATTGCCACGAATTGAAAATAATTTAAACTTTGCTTTTAGATGTCTCTCTCGCTATAATTAAATATAGTGTATAAAATATGACTTTATTGTCCCTGACTCCACACTATTGTTTTTAAAGTTCGCTGTTCAATGTTGTTTCTGGCGGCGATCATTCATTAATTTTATACCTCAAAATATTCAAGGATTGTCGAATGAGAAACCAGGAACAGGTTTTCAAGGTTACATGGAAGGCTCAATGGGTTTTTCGGCCGTCGCGCTAGTTTATGTTTTCATATTTCAATGAGTCAATTGTGTGAACTAGAAAGCTATTGCAAGAGTATTTTTTGTAATAAAAAAAACTATGTTCTTTTGGTTTTCACCGTTTGGTGCTACGCTTGGTGTGTGGTGGCCAATTCCTAATCACTACATATTATAAAAGAAAGTCCAGCGTCGCGTCTGTCTGTCTCTTTGTTCGCGATAAACTCAAAAACTATTGAACGAAATTTTTTGTGGTTCATTAATAGATAGAGAGTGATTCACGAGGAAGGTTTAGGTACATCATTTGTCAAGATTTTTTGTAAATCGATTGAAATATAACGATAATTGTTGGAAGTCTCGGAAAAGGTCAAGCCGCCTGGGAGCGTTCGTCGAAAACGCTGCCTTAATTCCTTCGAGATATAACAAAACCATTGAGATAATGAACGACGCAGACGAAGTCGCGTTTATCAGTTAGTATTAGATAAAAAAACAATTTGACAGCAACGTATACACCTATGAGATAAGGGCGTACAAATAACCGCTGCCAGTGGCCTACTCCAAGTTTTCAGGACGAAATAGGCTATTCATCATATATGCGCTGATCACTAAGCACTATACACAAGATTAACGGATTTCATATGTTTAAATTCGAACTAAAGTGATTTTAGTTTAAGTAAACAATAAAGTAGTCGCTTAACGCGCTGTGACAATAAAGAAGTGCCTTTGTGGATTCTGTGCGCGTTGACCAAACTGTTTGGTTTAGGACGGACAGGACGCTCCGCCTGTTTATTGTCACCCTAAGGGTACGGCTAAATAAATTCGATTGCGGCGTAAGATTCAAGCGGACGCCGATTAATTGTTTTACTGTAATAACCAGATAAGAAAAATCATAGTTAAAAAAAAATCCCTTTATATTACCACTAGCTGACCAGTTCAACTTTGTCTGCACCAAATCAGTTATTACCGATTTCAATTGTATTTTTAAACGTGAAAAATCTTAATAAACCTAAAACCCGATTGCGGCTATATCTACCGTTTCCAATTGTGAATCCAAACTATGCAGGGACTTACTCAAACATATACCCAGTAGGTATGTAAGAAATCTTATAAAACACGTTCGCAGCATCATCTACCGGGTTCAATTAAGATAAAAACTAACCTACATATATTGGCGATAAATGATTTTTTGCCGATTTCAATTACATTCCTGATGATTAACTATTGAAGGTATATATTTGTCAAAACAAACATTATCTATAACACTGAGGGATAATATATCTTTCTAACATTGAAAATGAAATCAAAATCGGATCGGTGGCACCAGGGATTCCCCGAATACAAAACTATAAAAATATGAAATATAGCTTAAACGTTTAGCTAATCTGTCTGCTATATATAGCACAAAGAAAATTTACCAAAATCTGTTAAGAATTTCATTAATTACAAATTTTTGACTTTTGTCCGTTATCCTGGCGAATCCTTTTTTTTTCGAACTGACTGCGCTATTGACCTAGCATGGTCTTAACAGCTTCACCGAACTACCTGGAGAATCCCTTGCGTTTTATGGGACAAAAAGCATTTTAGATGTAACTTTATAATATTAGCTATCACTGTATTAAGTTTTGTCAAAATTGATACAGTACTTTCAGAGAAATACATGTTCACAGGGACAGACAGACATACAAAAATTGTAAATAGATTGTTTTTGGCTTTTATATCGATAACAAAGTCCACCTCGATTATATTTATCAAAAAATATTTAATATACAGATTTCACCTACCTTACAGTTTTATTATAGTATAATAAATAATAGACTAGAAGATATTCTTTACAATCGTGGTTTGAAAATTAATGAAAAGAAAAGATGATCATGATATAGAGACTAACACAGACATCAATAGAACTTAGCCTATTCGATTTTATACTTCTGACTAATTCAACAGATTGATAATCTCGCATAAAAACGTCAAGTCGCCGTAGCGCAATTATACTGTACTGTTTATGTCCGTTTTGCGCACCGACGGAGACGTTGGTTCAGATCCCAACTATCTTCCTTTTTTTTAAGAAGCATAGGGTGATAACTAATAGCATAAATTTTCTTGTAATCTGACTGCTATATATAGCACAAAGAAAAGTTACTAAAATCCGTCAAGAATTTCGTTAACTACAAATTTTTGTTTGTTATCCTGGAGAACCCCTTGTGTATAATAGGACAAAAAGTATCCTAGATGTAACGTTGTAATATTAGTTATAACTGTGTCAAGTCGAAATCGGTTTAGTACTTTCAGAGTGATGCGTGTTTACAGGGACAGACAGTAAGTAAACACATGTTTATTTCACAGGACTCAATGAACACTTTTTAGATTTATATTCTTAGAAATGTTACGCAGCATCATTTTTTAATTTTGTCTGCGCAATACTTCGTTTAGACAAAACTGGCAATTTATATATTTTATCGCTTCCACAAGAAGCATTATATTTTTTCCTAAGTTTTCAGTAAACATTTAAATATTTATCATATTTTTGTTTGTGTAAAATTCGTTATTCACAAATCGCTGTAAGCTCATGCCTCAAACTTGAATTCTCGTAACCGAACCTAAATAAATACCTATCCGCGTGTTGAATACAGAGCCGCGAACTGTATTGTACTGTGAAATACTGCTATTTACCATATTTTTTTTGTCGACATTTATATTGATATCGAAGGCTTTAGGGCCGTTATTACAAATGGATTTTTCGATATTGCTTTCCACATTTTCATACCTCATGAATTGAGAGAGTAGAATGTGGGTCGCGTGTGCGGTGTGCTACTCCACGCGACTCCACTTTTGTATGCTGATTCACAATGTGTGTATTGTGGTTTATGGCACTATAATCTATAAATATAACACACTTCTGACGAAAAAATGCACACGTTGAGATTGACTGTCTTTGTCATAATTTTGGTGTTCCTGTTTACTTGATCACTTATTCACAACCCTCTATAATTTTCATATATTTCAAGGCTACCAGTAAACGTGTGGGTTTTGATAAAAATCATTGCTATTATAATTTGCTGTAGCGTAGTTCAAGTGTAATCTGTTTGGATGTTGGTTGCGGTGATTATTTATCCAATTTTAAGTTATCTATTTTATATATTCTCCACAGTTCGTTTAAAGCTGAATCACGTTAAAACTACAGAAGATATTGCCATAGATCTATGTCCATTCGATGCGGATTTTTTTGTAAACGATTCTACTACGCTACTAACGTTTTAGAATTCACTTGACTCTTTGCTATTTTTTAATGCCCAACGTAGCGGGCGAGTATTAGTTAGTTTAGTTAGTTTTATTATGTTCTCATTTACCATTGAATTCAAAGTCTTCTTTTCTTCCTTTAGCGAGAGTTTCAATCCATAAAGAACATGTATCAGGCTCGGTAATGGTTATAAACCTTGAGTGTGGTAATTAGCTATTTAAAGGCCAGAGAAAGTCGTATCCTCTTAAGGTCCAAGCTATAATGATCGAAATGAGTTAAAAACCCAAAGTTTAGTATGTTGTACAATATATTTTTACGTATTCCTTCCTGTCCACGTATTTTATTCTTTTTTTAATGAAATACCCTACGAATAGTTTTATTTCCTGTTCATTTAAATGTATATTGGGTGTTTAGATGATCCTGAGTTTTAAATAAAATAACTTTTTCAAACGATATTTTATTGAATAATATGGCACTAATCACAATACTAGGTGAGACCACAGTTGGCGTAAAACTTTAAAAACAGGTTTCCTAAAACTTGAATGTACATCATAATATACATTGTGCTTACAGGAGACGATTTGCTTTTCCAACTTCAGCTTGAAGCTTGAGCTTGCATGTTAGTTAGTACAATAAATTACGAGGCTATAGTTACGGCCTTATCACTATGTTTTCCTTTATCGTGAAATTTTAATACGAACCCTTAGGCTGAGCTTTAGACTACACTAGCCCGTGCCTTTATACCTGTAAATAGCTAGTCAAAGCGCGTACTTCCACCAGTTTTCACATTATAAAATGTAAATATCTTATTGGAAATAACAAAGTTAACAGGAACTTGTAATACGTTGGGGAAAAACTTGTGTCATTGGAGCGGAGTTCGTGAACCGAACCGGCCTCAGTGTTTAACTTCAGAATGTTCTTTTAATGGATTTTAATGTTATTTTTTACGTTTATTCCTTTTATTTTACGGTCGGTGAAGTCGTTTCGCGAGTTAAAGTATTGATTAAAATGAGTTCTCCGTGTTCGCTGTTTAGGCTAATTGTCGATTGTGGATTTCAATTGATGTTTTATTTTAAGATAGAACGAGTTCCGTAAATTATTAATTCACTTTAAAATCTGACGGTGCATATGCTTTACGACTCGTAAAATAAGTATGAAGGAAGCGGACTTTATAACGAATATTAATACCTTTGGGTTCACTTAAAGCACTAACAGAGCATCATACACTTTGTGAATTAGTTTTAAACGATTTTACGTAGGTAATTCTGTAAGATTTTGTAAAATAGACATTCTCTTTGTCTTTAATGTTTTCAGTAGTAACGTATCTAAACAATTAGGGCTCCAGTGGTCGAGAGTTCGAACGCCGCACCGCATCCGTTGTCTACATCTGTTAGAATCCATGCAAAAAGTCAGAGATTATGGTGAATGGAAATATCTTGATAAAACCATAGTATGATGGTTTGACTTTTTTTAACTCGCTGCCCTTAACATAATACCCTCAGGTTGGAATCGTATCAACACGCACATATAAGTGTGTTTTATCAGCTGCATTTGAAGTAGACATTCTTTTATATTTAGCTTGTTCCTATCTTAGACAACTTCATCATTTAATATCAAAAGAGTTTGAAATCAAACGCTGTCAACAAAGGATACAAGTCAAATGCCTTCATTAATTAAACACTTTTTTAGCGTGGATTTATATTTTATTTCCACCGATAACATGCGTTCACCACAATTACAATTAAAACACCAGCAAGAAATTATATCGTGTGCACTATATCAAAGACAACAGATCACAGAGAATGCAACGTCATTCCGAGTACCGCGAGTAGCCACCGACGTCGCTAATTGGCTGTTCGGGATATCACGCGATCTAGGGTGCGTTCAGAAATGCATCGTGCTACACTTTTAATTTAACAAAGATTAAAGCCGTGATTCTTAATATATCATCTCCATCTCTAGTTGTATCTAATCTTAACAGATATATTCTCTCCATCGAGCTCGTTAAACGATTGATCTATATATTATTCGGCATAAACATGATATAGACCGTGGAGCAAAAAAGGTAACATTTCGGTTCAATACACGTTCCTGATACAACCATATCGCATTAGAGCTAACATATTTATCGTTTCTGCCACCTTTAACAATATTCGGGTCAGCCGATACAAAACCGCACCAACGTTTGTCCAAATACAACGAATGTTTGGTCAAATGTTTTTTTCGTAGTATAACAAAAAATACTGATCTCTATGTGCTGGTTATAACAGTGCATTTCTAAAACAAATAGCGGCCACAAAGAGATCAACAATATATCGTCATCCGTCATTATGATCACAATCAAAAACAAAAACCTTTCTGAAGTTGGATATTTACTGCCTGGTCCTAAAGGCGACAAAGTAAAAGAGTCACTTGAAGGGCTTCTTGTAATGTGTTACATTGGTCGTGATGCAGTTGGATGCAATCCCTACCATGGCGCTTGATTATTGGATGTAATGCTGACTTTGGAAGATGACACACCTAAGCGCGACAGTATAACGAGTATTACAGTATCTGGTAGTAGGGCAGTAGAGGAGTTACTGTACTTGACTGCCACTATCACTGTTATCATAGACAAGAGGCAAACTAATCAGTGTCGTTCGTTTATGCACAGCATATAAAATGTATAATTAATTCAAGAAATACTCTAAATCTATACTAAAGAGAGGTAGTTAGTGAGGTTGGATATTCGCGGTAGTTTCTGGCGCTACTAATCCCACTTTAAAATTCTTTCATTGTTAGAAAAGTATATTACACGTGAGTGTTAGAGACTACTTTTTATTTTGGTAAATATATATTTTCAATAATAAATCACAATAAATGTAATTAAATTATATAAAAAATGTATAATATGGCGGGCGCTGCCTGAACGTTTTGAAATAAAATCTACAACAAAAATATACATTACTTGTAGCTTTACAAATAAGTCCCCAAAAAAGTTTACAGAATTTTTTACAAGATCGCGTTTGGAAATACCATTGGCATCGGTAATAACCGATTTAGCTCAGAGAAAATTGAGTGAGCTAGTCGATAATATGTATTCAAACTTTGTTGGCTTCAAATATATATTCTTTTGATCATACATTGGAACCAATATTTGACAATACCTCTCGTATGTTTACGATTCCATAGGTTATAGTTGACCGGAACTAAATAAAAACGTTACGTGACCGCTGCCGAACAGAGCCAGGAGAGAGGGGTGGGCGCGGTACTGGCAGAGGGGAGTGGGTGGAGGAAGGTTAACAATACTATACGCTACCAACTTTACATAATTCTACTACTCGGTTCATTTTAATATATAAGTAATAAAGTGATAGTACGTTACAAGCTGACATAGTGACTGGTTTCGATGTATCGTGATTCAAGAGTGACTTTATTGTTCTTCTGTCGCAGTAACTGTGCCCACGACTCCCGTATATGTTGGGTATTATTTATTATAATATATCTTTGAATTACAGCAAAATGAGCATCATGTAAAAGTATCTTCCATGGTTAAGTGCAAAATATATATAGCACCAATTTTCACTATGGAATATTGAGCTGTAAATTATTTAATATGATACAACGCTACCTAGTGGCGAGTTGTAGTAAACGCATAACATTGCCTCCGTGGAGAAACAGGACTGCCAACTGTTGGTGGTAATCGAACGGTGTCTTATTTCATCCATCTCAGATATATCAACATACATTTTTAAATATATATTCATAGCATAGATAAAGCAAGATTTAGACTCGTCGAATAAAACATTGTATAAAATCTTACGAAACCTTGTTAGGAGCTCCGAACACGAGTTACGGCATACGTCATAGCCATAGCGGGCTTGGTGTCAAAAGGCTATTATAGAGTGGCTCAATATGTGAACGATGGTGATGTCTGGAATTAACTCCTCTCTGTGCATCTATTAAAAACGATTGTATGATGTATTGGAAATATATAGGTACGTTAAAAAGTTGACTGGGTTGTTTTGACCGGTAGCAATTTTGACGTTCATAAGTGCCTTATCAGGGCCTAAACTGAATGAAGTATTTTTGATTTTGATTTAATTTGCCCTTGATAAGAAATACCAACAATAATCTTGTCTCAGGTTACTAGTTACCTCCCTGAAGGTACAAACACTCGTGAAATACAAAGGAATTTTACTAGACCATTTATATGGGTTTGCTAAATACTATTTATTAAATACTAGTTTTTGCCCGTAGTTTAGTAGTGTTAACTTATCCATCGGAAACCCATGATTTTCCAAATAAAAAGTATTCTTACGTATGCCTTACATTCTGGTGACATATATCCAAGATTTCATAATGATTGGTTAAGTATAAGGCGGGAAAGTGTAACAAACAAACAATCTCATATTTGCGATTGTAATATTAGTTAGAATAAAATTAACTTCTTTAGTGATAATTTGTAGTCGGTACGTCTATTTGATCATAGACCATTATGTGTGTTGAAATTCGTACAAATGTAAGAAATATATGTTCTCAAATCTCACACTTCTCGATACGCGTAGGTAATGCGATTAAAAAAAGGGCTCACAATTTTTTTTTCACGTTTTTAGTATTGTTTAGAATAGCGAAGGCTGCATAGTTGACAGCGTGTCCGGACACCACGACGATGTCCGTGAGTTCGAATCCTAGCAATTGAGTCGGAGCGCACGGTGAAGGTAGACATTGTGATGAAACCGTAGCATGGTGGTACGGTTTCTCTAAGCGCGCCGTCCGCTAGCTATCACCCTCAAGTTGAAGTTCTGTCGCCAAGCACTTGTTAGTGTGTTCCGGCGCACGCACTTGAGACCCAGTTTCCCTCTATATGTAGGGAGTTTACCATCTTAGAGCACACGTCATTGAACATCATGTGAGATTGTGCTCAAACGTATAAGGTATGAAACAGTAAATAAATCAAATAATAAAAAATACCCATACAATAATAGACATTTCTGAGTAATTACGCACGTATATCTGTTTGTACGTATTTCTATACAAAATTACAGGTGAAACTGAATAGGAGGTGGCAATAGTCGAATACATGAAATTAGTTGTTAATCCCGAGACGAAAGGAAAAACTTACGGCCGCAGCGCCCGCCAATAAACTGTTTCCTTCCACCTCTACAAAAGCCTGGTTGGTACTAGTTCGGAGGACACAACTCATACCATTAGTCACAATACTCGAATTCAACTCGATTAGAAATCGATGTAATTTAACCTAAAATCTTTGACCTAGAATCGATGACAATGATGCGAATAACATGATATTTATTTATCGAATTGAAATATGCAATTCTGAATTGCAATCGACTTTATCTAAATATATTCGCAGGAGATAGATAGTAAGGGTCCATATACGACTCAATCTGAACTCGTAACAGAAAGTCGGATGCCGAGAAAGTTTTCGCCAGTCGCGTGTTATTAACCGTGTTTATTTGTTCTTTTATAAAAGGAGCTATGATTTAGTTATCTAACTTCACTACGGCGCAATAAATATTCTCTTGAAATGAATGTACTGAATTGAATGAAATACTTCTTTCTTAAAAAGTAATCTATGCATATAATAAGAATGTAATTATAATGTGTGTGTACTTTTCACATTTATGTGAAAAAGATTATTGCAGATCTAGACACCTGTAAAAGTATAAAATATATTTAAATTAGGGATGATCGATATTCGTCGATGTTAAAGAAACATCGATGTTTAGCTGTAAAACGTCGATGTTTTGATGTCGATAACATCGACTATCGATGTTTTGATTTCGATAACATCGAAGTAATGACAATAAAATATCAAAATGTCAATATATTCTTTAGGGTCATCTAACGTTGCATGTACTAGTTAGAGACTAGATAATTATCAAATTTAACTATTTTACAATAGTTATTTCTTTGCAATACCTTTTTTTTTCAACGCTAACTAACTCCTTTACCGGTAACGGAACGGACAATATGGAATACACCCGATAAAGTTAGCTTTTTTACAGACAGTTTTAATTGCAAGCAAAACATCCATGTTTTGTTATCGATGTTTATCGAACATCGATGCTTTTAAACCGATGTCAACAACGATGTTTTTCTAATAATCGATTATCCCTAATTTCAATCATTTTTGGAAATGTCTGTCTGCCTGTTTGTTTAAACACGCATCACTGCTAAAGTACTGCGTTCACGATAAAACCTAACCAGGAAAATCATAAAGCATACCTTCGAGTAACATTTATAGTCTTTGTTCATTAAAATCGGTTCACTCTTTAAAAAGTTATTGTAATTTTAATGACGACGCGACTTAAGTACGAACAAAAAGTAGATAAGTAAATGGACTTAATACATTCTGCTGATTTTATTAGTCACTGTTTTTTTACATTAGGTTCCATGCGAACAGAGTCGCGGCCACACCTAGTATTGAATAATCTTTTACTTTGGAAAAATATTAAGTCACTAATAGATAACCTGATTTAAACATGATATTATATACCTAGTCTTGCCATAAATACTAAAACAAAGAAAAAAACAAAGAAAAAATTCTATTGCAATTAACATTTATTCCTTTTAGAGTGTGTTAGTTTAATACATAAATATAAAACTATTTAAAATATAAAAAGCTTATTCGAAGTGGTCTCCATTGGCTGCAATACAGTCCTTTAAACGTTGAGGCCAGTTATCAATAGAAGCACGCACTCTTTCCATGTGAAAATTCTTCACTGCCAATCGTACGGATTGTTTTAGGGACTCCAAACTATCAGGGCGTTTAGAACAAGCCGTACTCTCTAAAACTGACCAGAAATCATAATCCAGCGGATTAAGATCGGGACTAGACGACGGCCAGTCTTCAGCTCTGATGAAGTCCGAAACGTTCGTTTCCAACAAAAACTGCGTAGACCGAGCTTTATGACCCGGCGCCCAGTCCTGCTGAAAGGACCATTCTTGGTTATTAAACGTAGTGCTGTTAAGGGACTTCACTACCTTCTGAATATATGATATATATAATATATGATATGAATATGATATACTTGTGCCGATGTTTTGATACCTTTCTCACAAAAGTATGGATCAATCACTCCTTTATAGCTAATACCTCACCAAACCATCACTGAAGTCGGATAGTGCTCACGTTTCACTCTGTCGAATAATTGGGAAGCTTCTTTAGAGCTTTGAGCATAAATACGGTCATTTTGTTTGTTAAAATGTTTCTCAATTGCAAAAAATTTCTCATCCGTAAACAAAATTTTTCTGTGACCTCCCTTTGCCTACCGCTTCAGTAGTTGTTTCGATTTTACCACCCTATTCTTTTTTAAATTATCAGTTAAGAAATGACCAGTACGCCTCTTATAGGCTGCAAGTCCTAAGTCATCTTTTAAAATACGCGTCATAGTTCGAGGTGCTATCTTCATCTTCCGAGATAAAATCTTCTGCTTTCGGACAGGATTTCTTCGAATTCTTTCCTTACTGCTTTAACCACCTTTTTCATACGAATACTACGTGGACGGCTAGATATTTTTCTGTCACAAACAGAGGAAGTTTCATTGTACCTATTAATAGCCCGGTACACAAACATTTTACTAATACTAAGCGTATGGAGAGTTTTAAATATTGCATTTGACTCCATACCTAATATGTGTAATGCAATCACGGCGATTCGGTTCTCTTTATCACCCCACTCCATTTTAATATCGCAAAATATTGTATAATGTATTGGCGCCAAAATGAGAAACCACAATGAATAATCATATAAAAATGACAGATTCCAAATTCAAATATAATATTTTGTTTATTTTTAATTGTAACAGTATTTATGGCCAGACTAAGTACGTAAGCTATTCATATAGCATAGGCGATTATTAGCAAAAACTGCGAAGGCGCTTATTAACATCAAAGCTACCATCGGTTCAGAAAACTACCCAGTCATCGAGAAGAACTGGCAAAACACTTGATCTTGTTTATGTCTTCATGTTATATATTTTTGCAAAAATTACATTAAGAAGAGACTCCTGAAATATAGGCACTTTTTTTTTGTCTTAGATACGTCGGTCACCTGATATTAAGTGATCAAAACCGTCCATAGACACTAACAACATCAGGGGAGTCGCAAGTGCGTTGCCAGTATGTTTTTGAGGAAAGGAGGAGAGGGAGAGGTAGGCCTCCGGCCCTCTCACTGACGTAACGAAATGTAACAATGCAAGCACACTGTTACTTCACGTCAGTGTTTCTGTGGGTCAGGCGGTACTACCCTGGGCGAGCCAACTCTTTCATGTTAAAACCAGTAATAGCTTCAGCGTGACTCTACCACCTATAACATTTAAGATCCAGTGGACGGCAATGATCACTAACCATCAGGTGACCCGGATGTTCGTTTGCCACCAATAGTAAGTTTAAAAAGAAAAGGTTTTGTTACATTATTTAATACACAGAATAAGGTATGTTGTTGAAAGTAAATTCATTGACATTAAAAGGCTATCACTACATTCTGTTGCTATAAATTTAAATGTTTTAAAATAGATATTCCTCCAAAGAATCGGCAGAACCATAAATCTAAGTTTTATATTATATAAATTACAAAATAAGCGGTACAGTTCGAAAAAAAATTGATCACTAATAAAGATTTAAAACTCGGGGTAACGCACGTATTATCTATACTATAATAAAACTGTAGCAAGGTCAAATCTGTACATTAAATATTTTTTGAAAATTTTGATCGGGATAGACTTTGTTATCGATATAGAAGCCAAAAATAATCTTTTTACAATTTTTGTCTGTCTGTCTGTCTGTCTGTCTGTCTGTCTGTCTTTCTGTCCCTGTGAACACGCATCACGCTGAAAGTACTGAACCGATTTTAACGAAACTTGACACAGTAATAACTAATATTCCAAGGTTACATTTAGGACACTTTTTGTCCCATAAAACGCAAAAGGCTCTCCAGGAAAACGAAAAACAAAAAATTGTAGTTAACGTAACTAGACTTTTTTGCGACACCTTAGTACAAGAGCCAGCAACGTTGGAAGAACGAGAATTTTAGAAAAGCTGGTTCTTTAATATGAAGATATATTATGCCCTTCCAAACAGGATTCAGGATACCTAGTAGCCGGTTAACGTTGTGTTTTTTAATGCGCATCACACCTTTACAGGTCAAAATTTTGATTTATAATTAATTTTAGGAAAAAAAAATTTCGGTTATATTTTAACGCTATTAAAAACATGAGTTTATCACTGCCAAACAATTTTGTTATTGAAAATAATGTGCCCAATGATATTCTTTATAAATAAAATAATTCATTTCAAACCATTTCATTTTTTCTATTGCAAACAACATATTTCATTTTATTAACCATTATGATATTGAGATTTTTTCCGTGAAAACTGAAAAACAACGATAAACGTAGACATACGACTTGAGATTGACGTTATCTTGAATACATGTGTCTATAACAGGCGCTTCCACAATTATCGCTATCTTTATCATACATAAAACGGGCTAAACATATCAATGCAGTTGCAGAATTTAGCTCTAAGTTTCTAAACGTTTTCAAAGCATTAGCCGGTTTTAATTGGGGTGTTCATCCATAACATTTAGTTCGTTTATACTTCAATATTACACGCAGTCGAATTGACTATGCCAGCTTTCTTTATGATAGTAGTGCTCAGGTTAACCTCTATAAACTTGAAAAAGTTCAAAACCAGGCCATGAGAATTATCGAGGGTATCATTAAAAGTACTCCAATCCATGTTATGGAAAGCGAATTGAGCATATATCCGTTACATCTTAGGAGACAATATTAAGCTGGCAAAATTATATTTAAATTTAAGTCACTCGAAAAACACGAACTAACCAATGTATCAGAAGAACTGTCCACCCCTTTCCAATCACTCTATTAGCGTAAAAGAAAAATACCATTATTAGTTTCTATTTTTTCTCAATATAAAAATACTCCAATTCAAATAAGTATAAAACATGAAATGTTCACTTTACACACCTGGGTCGATAACATTGATTTGCACAATATAATTAAAATAAATGTAGATGGTATTTGGAAGCCAAAGCGTCAATATGATGTTCTTAAAATAAAAGATATTTGTCTTCAATATATAAATAAATATTATCAAAATTTTGTTAAAATATACACTGACGGATCTAAAGCTGGGAATTATTTAGGAGCCGTATTTTTTGACTCAAATTCCAAAACTTTTATGAAACATCAAATTGATGAAAATATTTCAATTATGCACACTGAATTGATAGCCATTGCAGAGGCCTTCTCATCTGCGCAATCAACTGAGTCCATTAAGATTGTTATTTTATCCTATTCAAAAAGTGCTTTTCAACACGTAGCTCGATGTATCTCGACTTTTCGAGAAATACCGATAGCCTACACTATTTTGAAGCAATTACTAGATTTCAAAGCAAAGAACAAAGTAATTGTTTTACAATGGATCCCTTCTCATATAGGTATAACTGGGAATAAAAGAGCTGATCTTTTAGCAAGAGAAGGATCCTCCGAAGGTGCTCTTATTAATATTTTACCAACTTACTTGGATGTATGCTCAGTATTTAAAAATAGCTGTTACTCGCATTGGAAGGAATACTTTGATGAGCGTTCTAAAATAAAAGGAATATGGTACAGAACGATTCAGCCACATCCCTTACGGTCACCATGGATTGATGACAGTACGATTTGCCGTCGGGAAGCAATCACAGGAATGAGATTACGCTCAGGACACATCCCATGTAAGAAGTTCGCCTACCTGATGCGTAAAGTACTATCACCACTCTGCCAGAGTTGTGAGCTCATCGATGATGTGCACCACATCCTGGCAGAATGTGTTCGAAGCGAAGATATTAAATCTTGGCTTAATGCTTCTGGTTCGTTCCACACTGGTTTGTACAATTCGTTATTGTCTGACCCCATTTCGAAAGATGCTAAAGAATTGTACAAATTTAATATAAGCTATTGTTAAGTTTATTGTCATTCTTATTGTTATATAGTTGTATGTCATTTAGGCGATATAGTAGCGCAGGTGACTAAGCCTTCATTCAAAAAATAATAATAATATTAAAATTACAGCTATCTTAACATGGTTAGAACATACTTATTTTATTTACAAAAAAATAGCATCGGGCAAATTATTGTCTATAACAAAAATGTCTGGCAATAATAATTTCATGTTTTAGTAGGGTTTCAAAGTTAGTAAAAAACAAAACATTCAAAAATTATATAAAAATCAATATGTTTGCCAGTAAAGGTGCGATATGCAGTAATAAACGCAACGTTTACCGGCAGCCAGGTAGCCCGCACGCTGTTCGGAAGAACATAAAGATATATAAAAAACTGTCTTATAGAAAATTTGTCGAAACCGTTACTAGCTCTTAGACAAATAGTTACAGGCAAGTGACATTTGACGCGTCGTGCTCATATCTTTTTAATATTTATATTTTTTTTTCAATACAATGGAGTGTGAAAAAGTTTTAATACAAGTTAAAAATAGTTATGATATTATTCAGTGGTTCATTTATCATTATTTATTTTATGAATATATTTTGTCGTTTAATTTAAAATTTAACTCATCAACTTGATATTTTATAATGTAAACTCTACTGACTGTATAGTAAACGTCTACAAAAAAGGGAAAGGAACTTCTTTAGAAACTGGGGGTCTATAGACCTCTAAAGCTTTTTTTCACATTATCGCAAATATATGTAGGTTAGTTTTTATTTTTTATTGAACTCAGTAGATGATGCTAGGCTTATTTTAAAAGATTTCTCACATGCCATTTGGGTATATGTTTGAGTGAGTCTCTTGATAGTTTGGATCCACAATTGGAAACCGTAGATGTGGCTGCAATAAGGTTTTAGGTATATTAAAATTTTTCGCGTTTAAAAATACAATTGACACCGGTGATAACCGATTTGGTGCAGACGAAGTTGCACGGGTCAGCTAGTTTAAAAATATTTTCACTTTCTACGTAAACGAAGTCGTAAAGAAGTATATGTATAATATAAGTATAAGCCCTCCTCGATAAATGAGCATCTAATACTGATTTTTTTTATATTAACAGTAAGTAGTTCCTGAGATTAGCGCGTTCACGCAAACAAACTCATCAGCTTTATAATATTAGTATAGAAGTATATATCTCAATATTGTGGTAGAGGCGGTGATATAATAATAAACTCGTCCGTTGCTAAAACATACTTATATTTATAGTTTTTATATTATATAGTTTCGTTATGTTATAGTTATGTTTGGAGAAATAGTATACTTTTTAAAACTAGTGTTTATTAAAACATGAAATAACTACATGAGGCGCATGAAATCCTTAACTCAATTGAGATAAATTCAATGATGTTGAGAGTAAACATATGATAGTTTGAATTCGAACAAAGTTTCATATAGTAGGGGTTTATGTTGTAGAACTTTGGACAAACAATATGGCGGAAACCGATGAAGTTCGCGACAGTTGGCGCGTGCATTAACTGTGTTTGTTTGGAATATGATGACGTGCGGTTGTGAGGGGACTAGGTCAGTGCTATGACGTCACTCTCTCCTAAAACATTATTCATATAGTTTCAGTTTTAAAACACTTACCAAATATTAATGACAAACTTTCAGAAAGGAACGATAATTTTATTCTACATACGGAGCAATTTGGAAATCTTAAATTATCATATCATCAGATACGATGAGTATAGACTTGGAAAGGACGTAATGGATCGATTAATAAACAGTGATCGCAGCAGACATCGAAATGTTGACATACAATTTTTTATATTCACAATAATTAAGTGTAAGTACCTAACATGAGATCTGTATAAATTTTACATTCAACTGAAGTCTGAATTCCTTAAAGTTGAAAGAAAAATCGGTTTTAACCTCAGCTCTCTGACACACCTCTATCAGATGTACTTAGACAAAGTCAGCTGAAAAACGAACGAAAGAGTACCGATATGGAGATTCGTGACCGACCGCCACATAGTTGAAAAAAAAACATTAACTTCGAGAATAATTTGTTTGTAATCATACTAAGCGAGTAGGCTAAGCGAGTTCAGCGAGGCATGTTTTGGCGTGTGGTTTCTGAACAAAGATTAAAAGAAAGATGTTAGCTTCATTTTATTACAAACAAACGAACGAATGAAACTAATTTCATATTATTTAAATTACAAAGATTATGAAGGAAAAAAAGAATTTCCATCAATTTAATTCTGAGCTCGTACAATTAGTATGACAATGAGGGAGTACTATGAATAAATTTCTTAATGGAAGTGAGTTCGCGCCAACTTTCCTCCGAGCAAGTAATCTTGAATATTTAGCTGTTAAAGGCTGCCCGGCCGTTCATCACACCGTCACGTTGCGTCGCCTGACGTTCACCTACGAATAATGATCTTAATTAAATGAGTACATAACTTGAACATATTTTAAGGTGAATATTCACAATATTAATATTCACAATATTAATATCATAATTCGGCTGTTAGTGTCCTCTGTATTGTCGATTGACCTCAATATTATTTTATACTTTTGAAGGTGTACTTGTCAATTTAGAACTTGTCTTATTACTTGTACGATTTGTCTTTATTGCGAATTTGAATGAATTTATTACTTCTATATTCAATAGAGACTATTCAGTCTAAAGAGTACAGGATCCCGAGATTGTTTAGTTAGTTATTCGATTTTTATATTGTTTTTAAATCAAGAGTGAAGATGTAGTAGTATCATATACGATAAACTGTACGCTATTGATATTTACTAAACGAAGAAATATTATTAGATTATAAACTTATACATAATTTCTGTGTAACATAAAAACTGCCTTCCTTCGTATCGTGCCATGATAGGTATGGAAGGCATCCTTATGAACAGGTACAACAAGGAAAAGTGTATGAATCCACGTCTTTCGATGCATTACTCAAACGCGGTCCTATCGAGCTACCATCTATAATCAACAAAATTTATGGCAAGCGTAATTTCATTTTAACTTGGAAATGTAATAATTAATGTCGGTGTGAGAGAGCGTCGCAGACAGAGCACTGCGCACTGAGATAATACTTGAAGCATTAAAAAAACTTTTTGATTTTTTCCGTGCGCCGAGACACGGGGACGTTTCATAAAGTTTTACGAACAAAAATGTTATACTTGTCGGATTGTGGAGTCAACGTTACCATCGCGTACAGCGCAGTATGTGCGGAATCCTTCTTAAATCTGAGTCATCATAAACAACAAACATCCGATTTAACATGTAAAGCTGAGTAAACAAAAAAGCTGAGGCAGTCATAACGACTGCCGACAGTAGTGAAAACACAAAATGATGGATTAACTAACTTCTCTTTGATATTGTTTAATTAATAACAGTATGAATTATTTAAATTTCATGATTTGTAACCTGAAATTACTAACATTACTCAGGTTTTCACATCTATTGGCATACGGAGATATAATTATATACATACTTATAAAGTTTATTAGTCAATTAAACCAATGATGAGCTGCAAAATATCAATATTACATATACACCGGCCGCTATGCCACACGTTGCTAGTCTGATGCAAGCCGCGCAAGCGCAATGCGGTCGGTCACATTTACTAGCATGTCATAATGCGAAATTATAAGTTTATCTCGTGCCAAAAAATACCGCTCAACGCGTCTAAAGAAGTTTTCACTTCAAAAACGACCACATTGTTTTTACAATAAAGTTCAGTAGTATGTAACTCCTCAACTCTGTTCTACTCTCCAACGAATTTGGAAACATTAAGATATAACATTTTCTTTGAAAACACATCAGCTCTCTCGCACCGTGATGACATAACAGAATTACACCTGCCCACATTTTTGCACCCTAATCGAGAACATAATGGTCTACGTGACTTTCCTTACATCGTTCAATAGACAATAGTTCATTTAATTATCACCTCTATGTGTGTTTTATTAGAGAAATTGTATGTTTGTATCGCGAAGCATTCAGTGCGATTAGAAATACCATAATTTACGCGTAGTATAGCGGCCTGTGTACATGTCATATTGATATTTCGCATACGTTTGACAGATTAATAGACTTTATAAAAATGTATATAATTATTTCTCCGAGTGCCAATAGATATAAAATCACTCTAATGTTAATAATTTGAATGGACAAATTCTGAATTTTAAATATTGTCATTCACACACAATTAATATAAAAACTCAAAAGAGAACACGTTTATTTCATTGTTTTGAGATTTCACTTCTGTTGGTAGTATGATTTGATTTAATGATATTTTTATGATAATAATATATGATTATGATTGCCTCGACTTTTTTTATTCATAAGTAATACTGAAAATACAAATGTGAGTCTATTTATCACGCTTTGCCACATTAACTACTCAACCGATCATCATTCGAAAGATATACCGGATCTAGTTCTTTTCCGGTTCTTCTCAATTTATATAATAATTTAAATATAATATGATATATTATATATATATATATATATATATATATATATATATATATATATATATATATATATATATATATATGTATATGTATAATATATATAATAATATAATATAATCAGCCGTTTATAAGGGCCTAAACAGAATGAAATATTTTTGATTTTGATCATAAAATTTTGTATATACGAGTGTGTTATCAGGCGTATGCAAAAGACATAATATTTACTTTACCATTCAACCTAGAAAAATGAACTGTTCTCAATAGATTAATCGTAGGTAAAAGCTGGTCATTTACAAAAGCAAAAATCACGGATGGCTGCTGGTCTATAATATGTATTGCGTCTTGCGGAATACGTAATTTGTGTACCAGGTTCTAGTTCCCGGGTTCAAACCATCCATTCAGTAGTTACAGTAATATTCTTGCATGATGATGATACATGAACTACAGAGACTAGAAAAATACATACTACAGGAGTCTAATGGTGGTAGGGTTTTTTGGAGCCCTGGTGGTATTCGAAAGTTGCACATGAGAGCCAAACCTACCTCTAGGTTTAGCGCACTTATCATCTTTGACAACGTCGACACTTAGCATCAGATGAGATTATAGTGAAATGCTAAAATCTCTAAAGTATAATAAAATAGGTTAACATAGAACACTTGCGAATAAAGAAACCCTACTGTTGTTATACTCTTTTGTTATGTGAAATGAAATTAGATAATAACGTAAGAAAAGTTTGAAGATTGGAAATCTGTGAGCGCGCAGGGAACATTTTTTCCTTTCAAAAAATACCCATCCTTACAATGAGCACGTCAAATAAATCACGTCTTCTGACACACATTTGGGAACAAATCGAAGAGATAATCAGGCACGTACTCGGTTTCACGTATGGGGCCCCGCACAATTCTTAATCCGAGCTCACCCTAGCAACTGCACGTAAATTATTACATGCGAACATTTACCACCTTTGAGAGATAAGGAAACTGTATTTAGCAAGATATAACATGAACAATGCTTGATTCTGAAATAAAAACCTTTGACTTAAATTACTGTAATGGCATATTTATCACGGCGGAGTAGTGGTGATTCGGTCGGGTATGAATTCCTAGTCAAACATATAAATATATGCAATAATGTATCGAAAATACTTATATGAATGCATCTTTCTTAATCAAAACCACAAGTATGTAAAATATTTAGATATATACAGAATGTTAAAGTTTCAAATAGGAATAAAGAGGGACACAAAATCAAAGTTTCAAATAAAATCAATATTAAATTTCAACATTAATTTTCCGATGGTATTATTCCTTATTAGTACCGAATACTTCATATGGAAAATGTAATTTAAAAACATAGATAGAGGAGATTAATAAGATTAAATGGAGGTTCTGTGCCCACGTGATTTTGAAGGTCGCAGTTTGACCCTGCGCTGCCGAAGTAAAACTCTGAGAACGTATCATGCGATAACCTGGTCGTAACTCATCCGCCGGCCGATGTCAGGGCAAGTGGGATCTCGGATTTACATACACGGCGTCTACCCTCTATTGATTTATGCCGATTCTGCTAAATTCTTGAATAGCTTCTGGGACCCATATCCTATGACTGGGATCCCGTTTCGAACAAATGTGAGAATATATATTTACCGTTCTAGCGTTTTTGTTTGACCACTAAATGATGGCAAACTCGCAAGCCGAGTAAAAGGAATCAATCTCCCGGCCAGTGTGTTCCCTCCTTCAGGGTCCTTCAAGCGTAACGTGAAGAGACATTTATGCAGGCCAGCATGACAGCAGCGACCGGTGAGGGATGAGGGATAGCGTGTCTCTCGGTAGTCGCCGTTGTTTTTGGATTATCCTGTGCTCACCATCAGGCACAGTACTGTCACTTTGCTGTGCTACGATAAAAAAAAGAAAAAAGGGCAGAGAGTATTTTAGTCGATAGTTTTCGTATGCTCCTACTACTGATACCTTCTTATTAAGAGTTGCGACAATTTGATCTCTGTTTCTCAAACTCGAACCATTTATCGGATGGTATGCGATTATATGGCATCTGATCCCATCTCTGTACGGACAATTGATCCCCGTATTTGAGCTATCCACACTTCAGGTGTGAACCAGTCAACCTGATGTCACTCAGGTGTATAATGTGATCGCACCATCCCAGCTGGAGTTTGATACGTATTGATTCTATTTCGCATATTCTAGTTCACTGTAGAATTTCTGAATTATCCAATCCCCTTTTCAGAGATAGTTGTTGTAATACCATCCTATATTAAATCTGTAAACTGTAGTGATGTTGAATCTAAAATAAAAGTTTCCATTAAATACATATAAAATAAACGCATACGAACTCTTCGGCCGTGTACCTCTAAGCTCTGTCGCCCGTCAAGGAAACTGTAATAAATCAAAATTTTGCAAATTCACGGAGTTCACCTCCAAAACCCTCCTCTCCTCCCATACCCGGCACGCCGAGAACTGTCATCTTATGTATAAATTATTGTAAATTATACATACACACACATACGTACTGATCTGGTGGAATTTTATGGAATAGCGACTGTTTGCACAGAAGAGTTCTAGATCTAAACGTTACTTGCATAGATTATTTAAGATTCCGTTATCATAATGTTATTTTTACATAGAAAACCGTGATCTTATTTTCCTTTAAATAAAAATATTCTATGGATTTTTTTATTACAGTTTAGCGGATACGCTGTTATAGTAGTGAACAGTGCAGACTGTATATTGTTATTTAACTATTTCAAAATTAAATGTAATAATAATAGCAATATGCTACATTAATTTTGATGCTTGGATTTATATTATTTATTTATTATATTATTATCATTATTTATCTTAATATATATATTTCTTGTGTGCGTGTGTATGTGACTGAACTCCTCCTAAACGACTGGACCGATTTTGATGAAATTTTGTGTGCGTGTTCGAGTGGATCCGAGAATGGTTTAGATTCACAATTGGACCCGGTAGGTGGCGCTGCGGTCGACTTTTAGGATTGTTTTGTTTTCAAGGCAGGACAACGTCCGCCCGGTCCGCTAGTATTTTTATAAAGTTGTTAACTCTCTAAAACAATGTGGTGATGAAAAAAGAAGAATGTTATGTCGTATTTATTCGCATTATTTATTAATTTGAAGACAAAGGATTATGCTCGTCTGGAGTAAATTACATTTCAATTAAACTAAGAAATCTGTGTTGCACATAATGGCACCGCGTTCCGGTTCGAAAGATGTTTTTGGCAGGTCGCACTGATACACAAAACGGTTCAACTAAGTTCTCAGAGATAGCAATATATTATGATTGACTTCAAGACTTCGGTTCTTACATCGTTGGTTGCATATAGTCATAGACTTCAATTACCACTTAACTTCAATTACAGTGCATTCCTATTTGTCACGTCACAGCATAAAAAATGTATTCGCTTTCATCATCATCAGATTATAAGAAACCCATTGGTGGGACATAAGCCTCTTCGCGAAGAAAGATATGGACACAATCACCACGCCAGCTTACGATGTATTGGCGATTTTCAACTCTAAGAAGTTCACAGTTCTATGTTTTCCCATATACATAGTACTAAAAGAACATTTCTTAGGTTCAGGTTTCCTCACGACGTTTTCCTTCGACATCAGACAATAGTTTTACCAATTTAAATTAATATTTGTTCATGCCGGGGTTATGTCGGATCCGGACATCGGATTGATATTCCACCGGTCAAACCAATAGACCACCACGATCTTTTATTATTAGTAATATTTTACACGCTTTAGTTCATATTTTTGTAACTTTTATATATCCTCAATTCTCGTTTAATTTTTTTTTACTCTGTTAAATAAGAGTTTATGAAAGAAAATAATATGACAGTCACATAACAGCTTTAGTAAATTTTTGCGATAAATTCTACTGTATCTGTAATCTTTTAAGATAAATTTTCGCGACTTTACCACCGCCTTGTCGCCTGCCGCCCGCCGCCAGCCCTGCCGAGCTCAGACACGAAGCGCGCCACACTCACGCCCTTTGAATAAATTATTATAATTTCCATACACTCATTCTGATTTGATACCGTTTTATGTGAACCGAGAATTACCTCTCTTCGTTCCTTGTGATTCTCGATGTTTATTCCATTCAATACGCATATTTAAAGTGAATATTATTGACAGATACTCATTTTATTATGAAGTAAGTATTGTATGTATATTGTATTATGTTTTATGTGATACTAACTCGTGCACGGAACTTCATTCTTGTAAAATCGTTTTATTGTTCCATTGGAATTACGTATCTTATCTGGATAAATTATGACATTAATTATTTTGATTAATATGTTTGTCATTACTACAGCTTGATCTATAGATAAGTGTAATATTATGTAACTCAAATAATAAAAGACCTTTATCTGGCATTAACATTTCGTCAAAATCAGGTTAGTCATGTGGTAGACTGGTCTGGACACACAACAACCATTACCATTCCACGTATATGTAATATATATTATTATAATTGTTTTCATGAGTACCCTCAAGAGCAAAGTATCTCTCACAACAAATATGTCTCAACGAGTATCAAGCAAAACGCTTAATGTGTGTCTCTGTTGCGTTGTTTACTTTAACTGTAATTTAGATAAGCGTGGGTGGCTGCGAATTCTCTGAGATAAAAGAGTAATATTTATATTGCTTAATTAACTAGATGAATCGTCTAGCTCACTATATTTAATACGAAATGCAGAAAATCATATTATCCTTCAGACTAAAACAACTGTAATAATCAACACTCGCTGGTATCATATTAGTCATCTCGTTATCGTATTGTTTTCATCGAATTTTGAACTTATGGGATAATTCTCTCTTTAGCTATTTACAAAACGATGATGGCGGTGCTTGACGTAGTCTTGAAGCCCTGTGATGAGCTTGAGTTTTCAGTGAAAGGCCAATTGTCCAATATCTGAGTGGCTAGTAACAAGCTGCATTTAAAAATCTATTGACAAACACATATAACGTTACACTTGAGAGGCATTCCTCCTCTTAGTTTAGCGTATTCATCTTAGGTTACATCTTCACTGAACATATAAAAAATAAAAATAAATCTTGTTTACATTGTCAACTTTCAAGCTCAAAATATGTGTAAAAAAAGAATTCAACAGTCATATATATTCTCTCAAATGATCCAAATGACGTAGATTTGCCCTCGCTAACAAGCGTCTCGGTGTATTTGCTTAAAAAAGCCACCCTCAAACAAAGGGCATACACGTAACTCTTAAAGAGATAATCCTTGGATAAAGCCTCCTATTTATTTTTACGTGGCCACTACACTAGCGTTTGCTGAAAATTTGGTTTTTTTTTGCTACTTTACATAATTCTATTAATGTTCTAGAATAGTCAAACTCACTTGACATTGGTAACCAAATTTTATACCACAATATATAAAAAGTTAGTTATAAATCTTTCACATTTAAAAAAAATCATATTCCCATTTTTAAACTTTTGTCTATTTTCCTCCAGTTCCATGCTTCATAACATTAATTATGCAGCATCTCGTAAATACGAATTCTGCCAATATCAAGTCAGTTATAGTAGAGTCACTGTGATGTTTCAATACACTTAAGTCTTTGAATATATCACAATTCGGTTGACAATAATTGATATATATATATATCACTACATAGTATAAAACAAAGTCGCTTTCTCTGTCCCTATATCCCTATGTATGCTTAAATCTTTAAAACTACGCAACGGATTTTGATGCGGCTTTTTTTAATAGATAGAATAATTGAAGAGGAAGGTTTATATCTATAATAACATCCATTAAATAGTGGAGAAATACTGTTATTTTTGAGGTTTCTAATGTGATGTTGTAAATAATTACATTTTTTCCGCTTACATTGCAACAAACGCAGGCGGGCCACGGGCAGTAATGAATAAATCAAAACTACTGGATCGATTTTAATCATTTTTCTGTGAATGACATAGGCTATATATTTTATACCCGTACGAAGCCGGAGCGGGCCGCTAGTATATATATATATATATATTCACAGGTTATTTAGTTTACACTGTTTACGATCAGCGTTCTCTTTATGTATGTATTGTTATGTATTTATGTGTATTATGTATTTATGACACGATAGAAGTGAAACTGTAGTATTTACAAGGAAATATTTTAATTTAAAAAAAAAACAACAAAAGGCCAACATTATGCGGTCTTCCTAGGCGGTTACCCATCCAAGTACTGACCGCGCCCTACATTGCTTAACTTTGGTGATCGGATGTGAACCGGTGTTTTGAATACTCTACCAGACACTGTGTCAATCCCCACCACTTTTCATCACACATAAGTTTGCGGACCACAATTTCAAAGCCCTCCCATAAGAAGTTTCACTTTAAAAACAGTAAAATTACGTGTATGTCAACAAAGAACATTGAAAAATCGGCTGCAAAACCTCTCTTTTTAAATTAAATACGTCATTTAAACATTGTATAGGCTGTACCACTCACAATCAGGATGTATCAAATTATACCTCATAGTTGTAAGACATTTAACCGTTTGGCTATAAAAAAATGCATAATGCCTAAAAATCCACACACATACTCACATACATACGTTCAAACAACATTAGTCTCTTTCTGTACAGTTATTCAAAATCAATTTAGTGTGACAATTTGTTTTATTTAACCGAATAAATGTATATGTGTATTACAATTAAGGTTATAGTTGTGTTGCGTTTACATTTTTAAGAAATCATAAGCTTCATGTTTGGTGGACACACTACAAGTTAATCTCAAAGCGGCGCCGGGTGAGTGCACGTTGTCGAAACTGGGAATCCTTAAAAATTGCTGTTCCGTGTCGTATGTACAGAACGACGCCGCCGCGCGTCGGTTTTGTCGCATTATTATTAGCGAGCGGCGTAGAAAAATTAATATTTCTCAGTTAGGAAGTTTTTTGCAAGGGACGACAAAAGTTTAATCGCGTTCATTAGTAAGAATTACTGAGCGCCATTATTAATACTTACCTTTCAGTCCTTAAGAGTCGCAAGATATTATTTCTAAAATTTATTAAATAAAAAAATAATGCGAATCATTTTTTTATACTTATCATTTTAAACAGACCTATGAGTTTGTGCTTAGAAAAATTCACAAGTACCTCAGTAGTAAGTAAGTGGCAATATTATTAACTTAATGTAGTATAATCCTTACTAATATTATAAATTGAAATATGAGTTTCTTTATTTGTCACGGTCTAACTATTCTCAACCGATCATCATGAAATTTAGCAAAGACGTTGTAAGGAGTAGTGACAGTAAAGAACATAAGGTAAATTTTATGCTGAAAATAAAACTGCTTTTAGCGACGTATATGTTACATCTATATTAATAGTTTAACACAAGTGAAGTCGCGAAGTAAAATTGGCATAAAATACTTCCAGTGACACTAGTTCGTATTTTGTTTAATTCTGAAAGTAGAAAAATATATGCTGTTTTCTAGTTCAGAGAAAAACAATGTATCGATGTTATATTAAAGTTATATACCTTTGAAGGTAACCCGTTACTGTTTTTTATGAATTAATTAAGATGTAATTCTTAGGGAGGTTTTTCTTATTACTCATCAGAGCGATTTCCAATCCATTCCATCAATGACATAAGTAGTAATTTGAAATACACATATATATTGTCTATACATAAGTGTTTCTCTGTCAGTGTGAAAGCAATAAACGTCGCGGTCACAGGGGCTACTTTAGTGTTCATAGTAAAATTGAGGTGGCCGTTTTATTTTTAGGACATCCGTTTGGTTCAAGTCATTGTAATAAAGCGATCATATTGCAGTTGATTTTCTTTTCATGAGAAATGAAAAAACTAATAGTACCCCTAAATGCGTGAAAAGAGATGACTAGATGTAGACTCTGGAAACCGGACACAAACACAATCGTATATTTGGACAACAGAAAATACATAAATGTAGACATTGTATAATATTTCATTACATTTCAATATTGCAAAACTCAAGAGATGTTTTTATTTGCTGTCTTAATGTGTTAACTTTTGGTTGAATTTCGTCTTTAGTATTTTATAGTTAACTTGTTGAGGTAGATTATAAGCAACATAATATCATGCTACGGCTCTTAGGAGCGCAGCAATTGTCACTGAAATGTTGGTTAGAAACTACGCAAAATGAGAACGAAGTAATTGAATAGAGCTATGTGAAAATATTAACGAGGTAGAAACCACTGGACACAACTAGTGAATTTATAATGATTGGAATATACTGCTGGCTATTATTTGTAGAGTAAAATGTTACGATGTACTAAAATAGAATTTATCGAAAAATCTGGAAGCGTTCTTAACTTAGCCGCGTTAATTTTGGATGTTTTATTGCAAGTTTCATTGCTCGCTACGAATAAACGTCACCCCTCATTCCGACTTTCGTGGGTAAGTGCCCGTAAACTCGACGTGATGTTTACCTAGCAGCGTGCTCACTGCTCGGTGCGCACTCTCTAGCTAAAAGACCTGTCTTGCTCTTATAGACAGCCATGAAGTTGTGGTTTTCTTAACTCTCGGATGCAAGATCACGTGCTTTTGCTTAGAGAAAATAAAATGTGTTCGGGAAATCTGAAAATTCTAAAGCTATATTTTTTGAGAGAAAACCACTTTAATAAGTACGGGAGTGCGAATATTCGAATTATTCGCTAGCGAATCGAACAGTATAATTCGATTCGAAATTTGAATATATTATTTATTCTTTTATTATATACCTATACTTAGTCTGGCCATAAATACTGTTATAATGAAAAATAAACAAAATATTAAATTTGAATTTGTAATCTTTCATATTTATATGATTATTCATTGAGATTTCTCATTTTGGCGCCAATACATTATACAATATTTTGCGATATCGAAATGGAGTGGGGTGATAAAGAGAACCGAATCGCTGTGATTGCATTATACAAAGTAGGTATGGAGCCAAATGCAATATTTAAAACTCTCCATACGCTTGGTATTAGTTAAATGTTTGTGTACCGGGGTATTCATAGGTGCAATGAGACCTCCTCTGCTTGTGACAGAAAATGATCTGGCCGTCCACGTAATGTTCGTACGAAAAAGGTGGTCAAAGAAGTAAGGGAAAGAATTCGAAGAAATCCTGTCCGAAAGCAAAAGATTTTATCTCGGGAGATGAAGATAGCACCTAGAACCATGTCGTGTATTTTAAAAGATGACTTTGGACTTGCAGCCTATAAGAGACGTAATGGTCATTTCTTGACTGATAATTTAAAAAAGAATAGGGTGGTAAAATCGAAACTACTACTGAAGCGGTACGCAAAGGGCGGTCACAGAAAAAAATTGTTTACGGGTGAGAGAATTTTTACAATTGAGCAACATTTTAACAAACAAAATGACCGTATTTATACTCAAAGTTCTAAGAAAGCTTCCCAAATAGTCGACAAAGTGCAACGTGGGCACTATCCAACTTCAGTGATGGTTTGGTAGACTATTAGCTATGAAAGAGTGACTGAGCCATACTTTTGTGAGAAAGGTATCAAAACATCGGCACAAGTGTATCAAGATACCATTCTTGTGAAGGTAGTGAAGCCCCTTAACAACACCATGTTCAATAACCAAGAATGGTCCTTCCAGCAAGATTCGGCACCGGGTCATAAAGCTCGGTCTACGCAGTCTTGGATGGAAACGAACGTTTCGAACTTTATCAGAGCTGAAGACTGGCCGTCGTCTAGTCCCGATCTTAATCCGCTGACTTATGATTTAAGGTCAGTTTTAGAGAGTACGGCTTGCTCTAAACGCAATGATAATTTGGAGTCCCTAAAACAATCCGTACGATTGGCAGTGAAGAGTTTTCCCATGGAAAGAGTGCGTGCTTCTATTGATAACTGACCTCAACGTTTAAAGGACTGTATTGCAATTCCTATCGCAAGCCGCTATAAGAAACTTCGTTACGATTACAATAATGAACGTAAAAGATGGAATCTTCCTGTTTGTGAACATTTCATAAGTGGTGTATGCGGGGTGGTAGGGTGTCTGTACCCGACTGGATCGCGACCACCGTACACCAGGTGGAACACCCGCCATAGTGACTCGTTTGGGCGTGTCGCGTTCCGGGATCAGCCGGTGTATATCCAGCAACTGGGGGGGCTGTCCCTGACTGGGTCGCTTTCAGGCCGGCATGACAGCGGTGACCGGCGATAGATAGTATGTCTTTCGGTGGTCGCCATTGTTTTTGGATTGTACTGTGCTTACCATCAGGCACAGTACAGTCACTTTGCCGAGCTACAATAAAAAAAAAAAAAAAAAAAATATCCGCTTTTGTTAAATCTATCGCATCGGTTATTTCACAGCGCTATATATAATGTGAGCTCGTATTTTTCCCATTTTATTGTATTCGAGGGTACCTAATGTTGATGCTCGTTAAATTTTTACACCTTCCCATTAAATTCGATACGCGGACTGTATCTCATTACTCTTGACCGTTACTTTTATTATTTCCATGAAAATATTAACAATAATTTATTAATTCAGATATTTTATTTTACTAAACAATTAGTAATACATATTATATGCAATAATAATAATAATAATAAATAATAAATTTATGTATTTGACCGAACAATTACATTCTTAAAACTATACAATATTGTTTATGAACAAAAAGAGAAAAAGTACACATTTTATAGAACAGTAAATTTATAGTGGAAATTAATGTGAGGCCTGGAGTCTGAAAAAGGTTCAAAGACCTGAACTACAGATCTCCAGACTCTCGTTCTCTAGAATGGCGCTGTATTCTTATTACTTTTGCCAGAAACAATAAAATTATCAACAAGGGTCTTATGAAACTATAGATAATAGATTTTCAGTATATTTTGTATGAAAGTGTTAGTAACCAATCATGAATAATGCGTTTTACTTTTTGGTTAGTTAAATGATAAATTTGAAGAATAGAATTAATCTGGTTATATATATGAGGACCAAGAAAGCAGAAAAATTTATGTGAAAATTGTAGACGGAGAGAGATCGTCCCACATACATGATGCTTGCGTCTTTTACCGAAATGAATATTAGGATCATACTTTAATCGACAGTGTATGGCAAGGATAGTTTTTTTGAGAAAAAGTTGTCGTACAGTAAGAACATTCAATATGCTATACAGTTTAACTGTAGGAAATCTAAACGGCAAAAATAAGCTTACTTTTAAAACTGCTCGTTGAGCATGCTCTAATTTTATTAAGGTAGTTTTAGCGGCCCCGCCCCATGATGTGATGCAATATGTAATAATTGACTGACAGATGGCAAAATATACAGATTTAATCATTTTTGAATCTCCAATGTGTCGTAGATTTTTGAATATAAAAATAAGTTAACGAACTCTATAAGTAAGAAGTTCAATATGAGGCTGGAAAGAGAGGCAACTGTCTATTATAATACTTAAATATCTTACAGTGTTGACGCGCTGTAATTGAATACAGGAACAAACAGAAGTATCTTGAAATAGACAAGAGTGAGCCGATAGAGGAAGATGATTAGAAGGAGGGTTCTTATATTTTAAAGGAGTAAAAGCTATTTGATTTTATCAATGTTTAGAGTTAATATATTTTCATTTAACCATTGCATCACAGTGTTTAATCCATTTTTTGAATGTGTGAAGACTTCACCCCATGACTCGCTTGAAAAAACCAAAGTGGTGTCATCTGCAAATGTTAATATTTTGCCATAGGGTAGGGAGAGGTTACATAAATCATTAATGTAAATAAGGAAGAGAGTAGGTCCGAGAATACTACCTTGAGGCACGCCGTAAGTAACAGGCAGATCACTGCTAATAAAGTTATCGATTTTGACACATTGTGTTCTATGTGATAAATAATCGGCCAATAATTTTAGCTGAGTACCTCGAACCCCTATTTGTTCCAATTTGTTAATAAGAATTGGATTTGAAACAGTGTCATAAGCTTTTGCTAGATCTAAGAATATGGCTAGAATCTTATACTTTTTATCTATTGAAGTAACAATATAATCTATAAATTCTAATAAAGCATCTTCACACGATCTATTTTTACGAAAACCAAATTGATTTGGAGAAAGAATTTGATTGCATTCTAGATATTTGACCAGTCTGGAATTTAATAATTTTTGATATGGTTGGAAGTATAGAAATAGGCCTGTAGTTGTTGATGCAATCTTTATTACCGACTTTATGGATAGGTATTATAACAGAGGACTTTAGGACACTAGGAAAGATACCTGTTGTAAATGAAAGGTTACAGATATACGTGAGAGGACCAACTAAAACATTTTTGTATCTTTTAAAGTTTAAGCCAGAGATGTTATCACGGGCCGAACATGAATTATCTTTTAGGTTTGATATTAAAATTTCAACATCGGTTTCCTCTGCCGGAAGAAGAACAAATTATTTAGGTGATAAGGGAGAAGAATTAAAGATAGGGTTCAAGCTATTTTCTGCCTTTATCCTTTCTGCTAGTGATTTACCTATATTGGCGAAGTATGAATTAATGTCATTAACCTGAGATTGTTGGTTAGAGGTTGATATCAAATCTATAGCATCGTTCTTTGGTTTAGGTGGAAATGCAACTCTTTTCAATAACTATTGGGTGTTCAGCGGGTAACATTTGACTATAATATGAGCTAAATTTTTTTTCTTCACATGATATATATTATGTTCTATATGTTAATAACTGTGTCAAGTGTTGTATAAAACATTGTAGATTATAGGAACGTGATGTATGACGAATAGAAACTTATAGCTAGTATGACAAAATAATTGTTTCCAAATTTTTAAATTCATACCACTAGTAGCCCGTCCAGATAAGGCAATTTGCCTTATTAAACGAATACATTGCGTCCAGATACCGCGTTTTACGCGCGTTTCTACCCTAGGAAACGTAGCAAACGTCGTACGGATAGACGACTGACGACTATGTCGACTCGCCACTGACTCGCGCGTAGTACTGGATGCAGCAATGGGACCTGAGTGTCTCGAGGCGCGCGGCGCTCGCGCATACAACGCGCAAGTCGAAAGTCTCGCTCATTACACGCGTTTTACGCGCGAGTTAGGAAACGCGCCGCACCAACTGGACGGGATATACGTAGCTCTAGTATCTCGGGTACGCGCGAGTGTCTACACGCGAGTCGACTCGCGCGCAAAACGCCTCATCTGGACAGGCTCTAATACTCGTCAATAGCTACAAAGAAAGAAAATCGGGCGACAGAGACAAACAACCCAATGGTTTGATTTATCTTCGTATATTTAAATATAAATTTAAAAACATAATTACAATAGAATACAATCTGGTTGCGCCGCTTTATGTATGTTTGAAAATTCCCGCATTATGGATTAAATTATGTCACTTTGAAGCCCGACCAATTAATTGCCATCAGGTCACGCCATCTATCTAGCCCAATAGCCCAATCATCCTTTCCTGGCACATGCTAATTCGGTAGCGCGCCGAGCCGCGCCGCTAGTTTCTATTGCGGTGGCCAGTGTTCGACTGTTGCCGCCATTGTGTTACTTCGTCTGCTGTCGTCGAGTGGTTTACGCGGATCGGACCGCGCCGAGCCGCGCCGCATGCTAACATTTTGAGTTTTTGCATGGTCGAGTGAGAAATAAACGCATCAAAATCAAAAAATCAAAATACTCTTTATTCAATTTAGGCCCTGAGAAGGCACTTATGAACGTCAAAACTACCACCGGTTCGGAAAACAACCCAGTCATCGAAAAGAACCGGCAAGAAACTCGATCTGGTTTATCTTTTCATAGTAACTAACATATATTTTTTTTTATTAACACACCAATAGACACATAAAGCTACATTAGTTTTTAGTGGTTGCACAGAGAGAGGCGTCACTTCCAGACGTCGCTATCGTTCACATACTGATCCACCCTGTAATAACCTTTATGTATTAAGACCCGCTTGACATAACACTTGAACCTACTATCCGGCAAATCGGTAATGTGTTTTGGGACTTTGTTATAAAATCTAACACTATTACCTAAAAAACTGTTACTGGTCTTAGTAAGCCTGAAACATGGAGTGACCAGTTTGTTATGGTTTCTAGTATTTATATTATGTCGGTCTTTTACTAAATCTAGATTACCTAAGTTTTTCCGGACGTACATCAAATTCTCAAAAATATATTGACATCGCTACATACGTGCCGACATATATTATAAACAATAAGTGTTGTGTAAGAGAAGACTCGGTGGAAAGAAACGAGAAACACCTATCCAGCTAGCCACGTGGAGACTGCATCGCCGCGAGGTATGTGCCAAGTTTCCATCCTGCCCTTCTCTCCCAAATCGTAACTGATCGCAATAGTTGAATATCAATATAGCACCCCCGCATATACAGTCCACTTAAATTGAACATATACCCCCGCACCCGCACACCCGCATGCCCCTCCGGCTCGTCGACCATCGCACCGGCGTCATCATAAATAGTTGGTCCAGTCGAGCCGGATTATACCAGTTGTAGTTGTAGATTGATATATATTAGCAGTTAATTAGTCAAAAGAAATCACATTAATGTCAATTACCGTTTCTAAATTATTAGTAGGTAGTTAAATACACTAATTGTTTCGTATTTCTCACTCGAACAAACTATAAATCGTTGTTTAGCCGCATATTTATTAAGTACATTGTATGCTTAATTATTTCGTTTCAACCGCAATTGATATAAAAACCCGTCGTAATAGTATTCACGTGTAGTTCGTCCCGCATTAGGTAAATAAGATAACGATCGCTTTGTTCTCGTATTCTTATAGTTACTTGTTTACCTTTATATTATAGTTCGCCCCGCATCAGGTAAATAAGATAACGATCTCTTTGTTCTCGTATTCTTTTAGTATATAAATAAATTGTTGAAAAGTATTTCATTACAAGTTATACTTAATTTGTTTTCGTAATATTTCGTTCACCTCGCGTAGAATCTCATAATTATTATTAGCATTGGTTAAGAAGCGAGCTCAGTGAGCGTCGATAAGTACCTACCTACATATTCTGGTTTTTTTCTAATTATCGAGGCAGTTTATGTAAAAGTTATCTCGGTATTATTTTCGTCGATGCGTACCTACCTACATATTCTAGTTTTTTTCTAATCACTTGAGGCAGTTTATGTAAATGTTATCTCAGTATAATTTTTTGTAGTGTATTTATATTTTTTTCGTTAAATAGACCGCACGGTAACAGAGACGTACATACGATACGTAAAATTTCAAGCTTATTATTTTAGAAGTGCATTTAAATATATACTGACGTATTCTGTTTTTATTTTGTTTATTTCGGAAGT
>AP028447.1:13949876-14007534 GCA_036509395.1 Antheraea yamamai | reverse complement strand
TTTTTTACATGGGGAAATCCTACTGGATACGCCACCCTCCCGGGGGAGAGAGTGGGTTATGTCCGACTCGCACGGACTAAAACCCCATGGGTGCCCGCAACCGCCATGATGGGGGACAAGGGATGTACAAGGCACTTCCGCATGTCGCCCCGACGGCCGGCCCAGAAAGAAGATCCTGGGCCTCCCGCTAAAGAGAGACAGCCTGGCAACCGTAGACTGTCTCCCAGACGGCCGAACCAGTGCAATGAGAGACGGGCCCCCCGACCCATCCCCCTTGGTCCGGCTTAAGGACGAACGTAGGAGGCGAACCTCCCCACGTCCACCCAACGTCTACGTTGACCTCTGAAGAGGTCGTGCCGCCGGAGGAAACAGGAGCCCTTTCACGGGAGGCGGCCTACAGGTCGCGCCCCCCATGTAGTGCTCAGCATTCCTTCCGGCGGCGGCACAGAAGGCGCAGTGCAGCTTGGCAGCTGTGCAAGCCGCTGCCCTGTGGCCCGGCTGTCCGCACCGGAAGCAGAGGTCGCTCCGGTCCACCTCCGACGGGCACAAAGCCCGGGTGTGACCCACGGCGAAGCACCTGAAACAGCGCAAAGGCTTCTGCTCCAGGAGCCGCACGCGGGCCACACACCAGCCCACTAGGAGGCGACCTCCCTCCACTAGCGTTCTCGCCGAGGCAACAGGCAGCGAGACGTGCACGCTGCCCATTCCGTTACTGAACGTGCGCTTTTCGCCAGCCTTAATTAAGGCCGGCTCGCACCCTGTCCTCTGTGCTACCGCAGCGACGACCTCTTCGACCGAGACGGTCTCGTCGAGGTCGACGATGCGGACATCCGCCCTCTTCACCGGCGTGCTGACACTTACAGTGTCCGCCAGCACCTCCCGAAGTTTCTCCGCCAGGCGGACGGCGCCCTCCGCGCGTTGAGCACCGGCGACCCGGAGAACCCGGACACCGGTCATCGTCCTCCTGACGGAGAGGCCCTCTATCCCAAGGCTATGCAGGTCGATCTCCTGCTTTGCCTTGAGCAAAACATCCTTATACTCTATCCCCTGGGTCTCCGCTGCGGTCTGCAGTGTAACAACCACTGCAGACGTGCGCGGAACCGAGGGGAACTTCGTCTTGGGACGGCTCTTGGCAGGAGCAGGAGCCGAGACAGCCGCCTTGGGCGCCGAGGGAGCGGTAGAAGCCACCGCAGCCTTCTTCGCCTTTTTCTTTTTTGGACGACGGGACACAGTCGTCCAAGTCGTCGCGTCCGGAGCCGACGTAGCAGGGAGTGGGGCCCAGTCCATTCCCAGGACTGACTCCTGGGGAGGTGGAACAGCCCCCTCAGACTGCTGAGCCTCAGCAGCGCGAGCTCTTCTCGCACCGGGAGCCGACTTAGGCTTCGCCGGTTTGGCCGCAACGGGCCCAGGCGCAACCGTAGCCTTAATCCGGTCCCCTGCTAGAGGAGGACGGACAGCCTCTACCGGAAGCAGCCGGTCTTCCAGCACCACCAGGCGGGCACTGATCGTTTCCACAGAGCGCTGGAAAGAGCACTCCAGCCCCTGGATGGCGCTCAGCACACTGTCCTCTTCCCGACGAGGGGGCTCCGGTTGGTCCTCCGGTGGGAGCTCAACCACATCTCCCGTGATCAACTCCATAGTTGGAGGCTTCGGCGGGGATGCAGCCGAGTCGGCCTTCTTCTTCAACGCCTGTACCTCCACACTGAGGTCGGTGATCTCCCTGCGAAGGGATCTCACCAACCTCCGGAGGCACAGGTTCTCGTCATTGGCGGTGCGCGCCAAGGCAACCGCCAGCACATCCTGCAGGGTTTGCGCGGACCTCTTTAGCGCCTTAATCATGGGGCCTTGAAGTCGACCCGACTTTTTACACACCTTATATATGGTGGAGACTGACTCGGCCGCGATCGACTTGAGATGTTGGGGATCCTGGGCTTCAGTGTCCTGCGGCTGGGCCACCGGACTCAGCCCATCGTCCTCCACATCGATCCACTCATCCTCTGGACGCGGCGCCTTGGGCACCACGTATCCCGCGCCATTGGCGTCGTTTGGAGCCAGCTCATGGTCCCGCTTACGGCTTGGGCCAGGCATTGGCTCCAAAACAACCTTGGCCGCCTTAGCCCCGGCTATGGCCATAGCCTTTTCGGCCTCCGCCACATCCACAGCCGCTAACGCGGCCTCCATCCTCGCCGCCTTGGCAGCGGATCGGGTTTTACCCCCCCCCCCATCCTTAAAACTAGGTTTAAAATTTATAGATTTTGAGTTCGAAATTTTGTTCCCACGAGTGTGGGGGAAAGACGGTCCGCCCAGGCAGTGCCCCCTGTACCTGGGTAAGCCTAGCGTAACCCGCCGGAGAGTCGGCCGGTTCTCCGACGGGGGTCGCACTGGCGACGGATCTCCCTATCCGCCACGCATCCCCTCGCGGTGCGCCGCCGCTTGGGATTAGGGTGATTTTTTATAGAGGTTTTCTTCCTCGCGGTCCGGGCGGTTAAGCCAAGACCCTCGGTCCCGTTTGGAGCCGCGAGACATGACCACGACACTCCAAACGGGATTACGAGTTTGGGCGGTGGCAGATACGGCAGAATGCCGCACCCGCCTGCCCGACGGCAGTGTGAGTGCACGCCGGGCCCGCTAACGCTCCGTCATCCGCCTCCTCTGCTAATCAGAGGAGTGCTCGACAGGCGTCCCCCCCCTACCAGAGATCAGCCGCCGACCGAGGGGGTCGGCGTTGCCCGGGGTGCGCCACGCGGAGGCTCTCTGGCATGCACCCCAACCTAACCTAACCTAACCTAACCTCTCCCCCCTTTTTTTTTTTTTTTTTTTTTTTTTTTTTTTTTTTTTTTTTTTACGTGGGGAAATCCCTTATGGATACGCCACCCTCTCGGGGGAGAGAGTGGGTTATGTCCGACTCGCACGGACTAAAACCCCACGGTGTACGTCTGCCGCTATGGTTGGGGCGACACGAGATCTCTGAATAGATTTCATCGTGCCGCCCCAGCGGTTGGCCCAGCAGCGAAAGTGCCGCCGCCAGGCCCCCTCTTGTTAGGAGACAGCCGGGTACACACCGGCCGTCTCCTCCGTCCGCCGGATCTGTGCAATGGGAAGATGGGCCCCCCGACCCATCCTCCCTAGATCCGGTTACGGTGGGAGGAGGCGGTCGAACTGCCGCCTCCTCCTGCCTGTCCTCCGTTGGCGGAGAGGGCCACTTAGAGGATCGTCCTCGCGGGCCCTCTCCGCCGCCTCCTTCTGCGAGACGACTTCCTCGCAGAAGGAGGCCATTGCTCTCCACACTTCCTCGCTGCCGAGCATACTTGAAATGACGCTCGGCAGCGAGAGATCTCCTCCTACCGCCGCAGCCAGAGCGCGGCGCTGATCGTCCCACGCAGCACATTCAGATAGGGTGTGCTGCGCGGTGTCCACCGCAGCGCCGCACTCGTGGCATGCGGCGGTGGGCTCCCGGCGCGCTATCCGGTGCAGGTACCAACCGAAGCACCCGTGCCCGGTCAGCACCTGCACCAGACGGAACGTCAGGGAGCCCCATCGTCTGTTACACCAATCCGGCAGGACCGGGCGGACGGCGTCGATGGTATATCTACCGAACTGCGCGTCCGCCAGGTCCTGCCTCCACTTCTCTATTCTTTCTTCCCGCTCTAACTTTCTTTTAACCTCTATTTCCCTGGGAGCCAGAGGCTCCCCCATCCGCTTCTTAGCCGCCGTATATGAGTATACGGCGGCCAACACCTCCGCCTCTAACTCCCAGGGAAGGGAGCCGGCCAGTACCATGGCCGCCCCCGAGGACACCGTGCGGTATCCTCGAATTACCCTCAGCGCCACAGTACGCTGCGCGGCTCGCAGCGCACGGATATTTGTGGCGCTGAGGGCGTCGACCCACAACGGTGCCCCGTAGGCGGCCATGGACTGTACGACCCCCATATAGAGGCGGCGGCAGGCGGCGCCCGGCCCCCCCGTGTTGGGGAGGAGTCGTCCGAGCGCCGCTGCCGCCTTGACTATGCGCGGTCCGAGCCCCTTAAAATGGGGCTCGAACCGCCAGCGTCCGTCCAGGGTGAGGCCCAGATACTTCATGTGGGTCCCCACCCTGACCCGGACGCCCTCCACACAAATGTGGGCCCCCGGAGGTGGCCCCCGCCGAGGCCCGTGAAACATCAAGGCCTCGGTCTTGTTGAGGGCCACCTCGAGCCCCAACCTCCTTATGCGCCCGACCACGAGAGTTACGGCCTCCGTGGTCAGGCGCACCAGTTCATCAAATTCCCCCCCCTGGGCTACGACTAGGGTGTCGTCCGCGTAGCAGATGAGGCGCGCTCCAGAAGGGAGCGCGCCGCGGAGCACCCAGTCGTAGCCCATGTTCCACAGGAGCGGGCCCAAGGCCGACCCCTGTGGAACCCCCCGCGCCGTATGGCGTTGGACCATCCGTCCTCTAGCGTCCACGAAGGCGACCTCTCTCCCATCGAGGTACGCCTCCAACAGCCGCCGCAGATACGGGGGCACTCCGAAAAAGCGGAGCGCCTCCCGTATGACAGCATGCGGCAGGCTGTTGAAGGCGTTGGCGATGTCTAAGGACACCGCCAATACCCGTTCCACCCTGAGAGGTCGCCTCCGTGGAGACCTGCTTCAGGAGGGTCAGGGCGTCCAGCGTGGAACGCCCCGACCGGAAGCCGAACTGCGCGTCCGACAGGTTCGGCCCCACTTCCTCAAGGTGCCGGACGACCCGGGAGGCAACGATCCTCTCGAGCGCCTTCCCGGTGTCGTCCAGCAACACCAGGGGCCGGTACCCCGACGCGCAGTCCGGGGGGCGGCCTGGCTTCCCTATTAGGCAAAGCCGCCCTGTCTTCCAGGGCTTCGGGAACTGTCCGACCGCAAGACAGCGGTCAAACAGCTCCCGAAGCCACCCCCCTAGATGGTCCAACGCCATGGCCAGCACCCGACCCGGGACCCCGTCAGGGCCGGGTGCCTTTCGTCCGGCAGTGCGGAGGCGCTCAATCGCCCTCCCCATCTCCGCCTCCGTAATTGGGGGAGGGTCGATCGGCGTCTCCTCTATCACCACCTGAGGAGGAGGCATGGGAGGAGGGAGGAGCTCCGGAGGGTCGGGGAACAACGCTCCCACGACCCTCTCAACCACCTCCGGCTGGAGAGTCTCCGTTGCCGGGGGCGCCTGGCCGCGGAATTTCTTCCGGGCCACCTTGTACGGGCGCCCCCACGGATCCCTCTCCAGCTCCTGGAGCATCTCCTCCCATGCCTGCTCCTTCGCCCGGCTGATGGCGACCTGCAGCGTCTTCCTGCAGGTTCTGTAGTCGCCATACAGCCGGGCCTCCTCCTCGGGGTCCCTGTTGGTCCTTCGCCGGCGGCTGCGCCCGTACAGCCGCCGGGCCGCGGAGCAGGCCGCACGAAGCTCTGCGATTTCGTGCGACCACCAGTACACCGCCCTCCTCTTCGGGCGGTGTACGCTCCGCGGCATCGACGCGTCGCAAACCTCCGTGAGAGCATCACGGAGGCGGGCTGCAGACGCGTCGATATCTTCGTCCGGGGGGGACATGACCCAGGCCTGGACGATGGCCGCCTCTTTTGCTCGCTCCGGATCGAGACGGCTCATCGTCCAGCGGGGGAACTTCGCACCGCCCCGGGGGCGGGTTGTCGGCTCATGTTGGGAGGTGGAGACCTCGAACCTGATATATCGGTGGTCCGATAGGGTCTCCACCTCCTCTATTACCCTCCACCCCCGGACACGGCGTGCGACCGACGGGGAAGCGAACGATACGTCCACTATCGATCCCCCGTCTTGTCGCACGCACGTGTAGGCGTTCCCCCGGTTGAGGAGGGACAACCCATGTTGGGCTGCCCACTCCTCAAGCGCCTCGCCGCGCGGGTTCGTGGCCACCGCTCCCCACGCCCTGGATTTGGCATTAAAGTCGCCCAGTACGACGATGGGGAGCGGTTCGAGCCGCCTCACGACCGGCCCCAGCGAGTCCAAAAAGGACTCAAACTCGATGAGGGGCCGGTTCGGGGAGAAGTACACCCCGAGGATCGCGAAACCCCGTGAGGCGACCGCCACAAACCCGGCGCCTCTCTCCCTGACGGAGAGGGGCAGTCCCCCCCCAGACAATACAGCCACAGAGCCGTCCGTGTCTCCGGCCCAGTGGGGCTGGTCCGGAACACGGTACGGCTCCGCGACCACCACAACATCTATATCCCACTCCGCCACCGCCTGCAGGAGCAGGTCCTGGGCAGCAGCGGAGTGGTTTGTATTAGTTTGGAGGTAGTTGCTGTGTATGTAGTCCATTAACTATTTCTCAGCAACTACCTCCATTTCCGCCCCCCTCAGGAGGGGCAATTTCCCTTTCACATGCGGGGGTCGACATTTAGCCCCCCCCATAATATGGTCCGCCGGCTTTCCGGCGCCTGCGCAAACAGCGCACCGCGGCTTTGCGGCGCAGGCATTCGCGCAGTGCCCTCCCTCCCCGCATCGGAAGCAGGTCGCCTTCCGGTCTACGTCTGATGGACACTTCGGCCGGGTGTGGCCCAGGCCCATACACTTGTAACATCTGAGTGGCCTACTGTCCAAGTGTTGGACCCGGGCCGAACTCCAGCCGACCAGAATACGGCCTGCCTCCACCAGCTTTCGGGCTGCATCTACCGGGAGGGAGATAAACAGGGAGTTGCTCCCCTCCCCTCGGGGACGAAGCTCGCCTACCCTCATCTGGGTGACCGAACAGCCGGCCACCCGGGTAATCGCCTCGACGGCTTCATCCCACGATACCGAGTCGTCAATTCCGACGACTCGGATATCGGTTTTCTTAACTGGGCGGACTACGGTGGCCAGCCCAGCAAGCGCCGTCCTGACCCCCGTCGCAAAGTTATCAACCTGTGCGGGGGTCAAAGTTCCAGGGACAGCCAGCAGCCTCGCTCCGCTCACACTTGGCCGCACCTTGACGCTGGGGATGCCATAATCAGCTAGGCACACCTCCGTCCTTGCCTTCTGGAGTGCGTCGCTGTATGACACCCCCTTCGCCTCAGCTTCCGGCTGCAGAGTTATTAAAACTGCGGCCGTGCGAGGAGGAGCGAGTCTGTTCTTCCTCTTCCTTTTCCTCTTCTTCCGTTTGGCTCCAGGTGGGTTGGGAGCCGGGGCCACTGCAGCCGCCACAGGAGTAGCCTTCTCCTTCCTCTTCTTGCGGCGCATCACAGTTGTCCAGGTCTCCGGCTCCAACGGGGCCGAGGCTGTTGGAGGCGATACGGCCTTAGGAGACGGGTTGAGGGTCGCTGGGGTGGTGGTCACCCTGGGGTCATCTTTAGCTCCCCCTGCGGCAGACCGGCGCTCTGTGGCTTTCCGAGCTGGATTTGGCGGGCCAGGAGCGGCTTTCCTCTTGTCGGCCGCGAGTGGCGGCCTCGTCACCTTTGGCGGTAGAAGGCGGTCATCTAGGGCGGCAAGTCTGGCATTGAGCATCTCCCCTACCGTATTGAGGAGAGAGTGCTCAAGCCTGCCCACTGTTGTCGCCAGCACATCCTCCCAGTCCCGTGGCTGTGCAGTGGGAGGCCGCGGAGGAGGCCGTGGAGGAGGCGGCAGAGGAGGAGGAGGCATCATCTTCTTTTCGCTAGACTCACGTCGCCTAGCGTGAAGCTCTTCCTTCAGCTGCGCGACCTGGGTCCGCAGGTTCCGAGACTCGCGCTGAAGGCGCCTCGTCTCCTCTGCCTCTGTGCGGAGGGCCAAAACCTCGACCACCTCCTGGAGGGTCAGGGCCGCTGCCTTTAGGGCCTTAATAAGAGGCCCCTTCAGGTGTCCCGACTTTGTGGCAACCTCCAGGATGGTGGCCGCCTGACCGCTGGCCATTTCCTTCAGCCGGTCCGCATCAAGAGCCTCCAGGTTGATTGGCACCGGCTTAGGCTTAGAGGACTGAGTTCTGGAGGACGAACGATCGGAGGGCCGAGGGTCGGAGGGCTGAGAGTTGGAGGGCTCCACCTCTTCCTCCGGCGCGCTCTCGTCTGTTGCCGTCCGGGTGGAACAGCTGGAGAGAGCCCGGTCGCTGGTCTCATCAGCCGACCCAAGCACTGAGTGCTTGGAAGTGGCCAAACGCTTAGAGTGGCGCGTTCTCCCTCTGCTCGCACTGGGTGAGCTAACGTTCGAGGCTTCCGCGTTGGCCTCATCCGAAGATCCGTCCTGACGCTGGCGTTTGTTAGTGCCGGTCTGGTCCAGTCGATTGTCGCCCGCTGAAGCACAGTCCATATCGCTTGCAGTGTCGATTTTATCCTCCACCCGTCGGTAGAATTTGCTGAGGTAGGGAGACTCCCTACCGCCAGCAGACTCCACCGACACCAGCGTATCCACACTGTGTCCACTTGACACTGAGAGGCAGTCCAGAGACGGAGCCCTCTCCAAGACCACCACTGGTAGAGCTCTGCCCCTCCCAGATAACTCCTCGGTCGTCCGTTGACACGCTAGGTTCGTCGTTCCGGAAACAACACCGTCCGTATCGCATGCAGTATCTGAGTCCATATCAATAGCTAAGGTCATCGTTTTTTCAATTTCTTGCACAAATTTGCCCCCCCCAGAAAACGAGGGGCAGCCCGGACCCGAGGGCCCGGGGTGGGATTCTCCGGTGCCGGAGGCACCGGTACCCACCTGGGGTAGTAACTTTTTATTTGTACCGTCCATCGTTACTCCTTCATAACGTCATAGTTTGCGGTACGGCCGCCGAGACCGGTATGAAACACACCAGCCCCGCCGGCCGCTGTCCGGAACTGGGCCGTTGGGGCTCAAAATGAGCCCTCATCCGCCCCAGCCCGGTACTGGATGCGCCGCGCACATACCACATCCAGATATCGGAATCCGATAGGCAAGCCAGGGTCGTCGTTGTAGGATGGGATCGGAGTCCAGTAAACATGCAAGGGTCAACAGTAAAGCGGAAATCGGAGTCCAGGAAGCAAAGCAATGGTTATCGTGTGAGGAGGGATCGGAGTCCGGGAAGCAAGCCAAAGTCGCGTCAGGTATCAGCCGCCGGTCAGAGGGACCGACGTTGCCCGGGGTGCACCACGTGGAGGTTCCTGACATCGCACCCCAACCTAACCTAACCTTTTTTTTTTTTTTTTTTTTTTTTTTTTATTAACGTGGGGAAATCCCTACGGATACCCACCCTCCCGGGGGAGAGAGTGGGTTATGTCCGACTCGCACGGACTAAAACCCCACGGTGTACCGTCCGCCGCATGGTAGGGGTGGCCAGGGACCGTTCTGGCTATCTCCTGAGAAACCACCCCTGCGGCAGCCTGGCAGTTGGTGTCCGCCAGGCTACGTCCTTATAGAGAGGCGGGCTGGGTACACAGCCAGCCGCCTCCCCTCGTCCGCCGAACCTGTGCAATGAGGAGATGGGCCCCCCGGCCCACCCCCTCAGGCTCGGCTACGGTATTGGGAGGAGGCGAGTGTTCCGCCTCCCCCTTCTGCCTGCCCTCCTTTGGCGGAGAGGGCCGCTTTGAGGGTCTTCCTCGCGGGCCCTCTCCGCCGCCTCCTTCTGCGAGATGACCTCCTCGCAGAAGGAGGCCATCACATTCCACACTTCCTCGCTGCCGAGCATACTTGAGATGACGCTCGGCAGCGAGAGATCTCCTCCTACCGCCGCAGCCAGAGCGCGGCGCTGATCGTCCCACGCAGCACATTCTGATAGCGTGTGCTGCGCGGTGTCCACCGCAGCGCCGCACTCGTGGCATGCGGCGGTGGGCTCCCTACGAGCTATCCGGTGCAGGTACCAACCGAAGCAACCATGCCCGGTCAGTACCTGCACCAGCCTATACGTCAGGGAGCCCCATGTTCTCCCGATCCAGTCCGGCAGGACCGGGCGGACGGCGTCAATTGTATATCTGCCGTACCGCTCGTCCGCCAGGTCCTGCCTCCACCTCTCGACTTCATCCTGCCGGACCCTGTCCCTCAACGCTTCGATCTCCCTGGGAGCTGGAGGCTCCCCTCGTCGCTTCTTGTCCGCCGTATAATTATAGACGGCGGCAAGAGCTTCCGCCTCCCGCTCCCAGGGAAGGGAGCCGGCGAGCACTATGGCCGCCGCCGAGGACACCGTTCTGTATCCTCGTATGGCCCTCAGTGCCACTGTGCGCTGCGCCCTTCGCAGCACACGAACGTTCGTGGCACTGAGGGCGTCCAACCACAACGGTGCCCCATAGGTGGCCATCGCCCGCACGACTCCCGCGTACAGGCGTCGGCAGGCGGCTCCAGGTCCTCCCGTGTTCGGGAGGAGACGACCGAGGGCGGTTGCTGCGCCCACAATTCGCGGTCCGAGCCCCTCGAAGTGGGGCTCGAACCGCCAGCGTCCGTCCAGGGTGAGGCCCAGATATTTCATACGGGTCCCCACCCCGACCCGGACGCCTTCCACTGTTATGTGGGCCCCTGGAGGTGGCCCCCGCCGAGGCCCGTGGAACAGCAGGGCCTCGGTTTTTTCGAGGGCCACCCTGAGGCCCAGCCGTCGGATGCGCCCGACCACGAGAGTTGTCGCCTCCGTGGCCAGGCGCACCAGTTCGCTCCAGTCGTCTCCCTGGGCTACGACCAGGGTGTCGTCCGCGTAGCAGATAAGGCGCGCTCCAGACGGGAGCGCGCCGCGGAGCACCCAGTCGTAGCCCAGGTTCCAAAGTAACGGCCCCAAGGCCGACCCTTGTGGGACGCCACATGGGGTCCCGCGGCGGATCATCCTCCCTCGGCTATCCTCGTAGGCGACCTCCCTTCCTTGTAGGTACGCCCCCAACAGCCGCCGCAGATACGGGGGCACTCCGAAATAGCGGAGCGCCTCCCGTATAACTTCGTGCGGCAGGCTGTTGAAGGCGTTGGCGATGTCGAGAGACACCGCCAGTAACCTTTCGCCGCGGGAGGTCGCCTGCGTCGAGAGCGATTTTAAGAGGCTCAGGGCGTCCATCGTGGAACGCCCTGACCGGAAACCGAACTGCGCGTCCGACAGATCCGGCCCCACTTCTTCTAAGTGCCGGACGACCCGGGAGGCAATTACCCTCTCTAGCGCCTTCCCGGTGTCGTCCAGCAAGACGATCGGCCGGTATCCGGACGCGCAGTCCGGGGGGCGGCCCGCCTTCGGGATAAGGCACAGCCGCCCCGTCTTCCAGGGCTTCGGGAACTGCCCGGCCGCAAGACAGCAGCTGAACAGTTCCCGAAGCCACCCCTCAATGTGGCCCATAGAGATGGCCAAGACACGCCCCGGGACCCCATCTGGCCCAGGCGCCGTCCTCTTTCCGCGGAGGCTCTCCGTCGCCTTCTTCAGTTCGTCCTCCGTCACTGGGGGAGGACGGTCAGTGACCTCGACTGCGACCGCGAGGGGCGGAGGCATGGGAGGAGGCGGCTGGTCCGGAGGGCCGGGGAACAGCTCTCCCACGACCCTCTCAGCCACCTCCGGCGTTAGGGTCTCCATCACCGGGGGCGCACCGCCCCGGAGCTTCTTCCGTACCGCCCGGTATGGGCGCCCCCATGGATCGCTGTCCAACGTCCGGAGGAGCTCGTTCCACGCCTCCTCTTTGGCCCGGCTGATGGCGATCTGCAGATCCTTCTTCTTCTGCCGGTAATCGCCATACAGCCGGGCCTCCTCCTCGAGGTCTCTGACCCTTCTCCGGCGGCTGCGCCCGAACAGCCGCCGGGCCGCGGAGCAGGTCGCACGTAGCTCTGCCAGCTCGTGCGACCACCAGTACACCGCCCTCTTGTCGGGACGGTGCACGCTCCGCGGCATCGACGCGTCGCATACCTCCGTGAGAGCTTCACGGAGGCGGGCAGCTGACGCGTCGATCTCCTCTCTGTCCGGGGGGGGGCAAGGCCCAGGCCTGCACGATGGCCGCCTCCTCCGCCTTCTCCCTGTCGAGGCGGCCTATCGCCCAGCGGGGAAACTTCGTGCCCCTCCGGGGGCGATTAAGCGGCTCGTTGTAGGAGGTGGAGACCTCGAACCGAATGTACCGGTGGTCCGATAAGGTCTCCACCTCCTCTTCAACCCTCCACCCCCGGACACGGCGTGCGACCGACGGGGTGGCGAATGTCACGTCGACGATTGACCCCCCGTTATGCCGCACGCACGTGTAGGCGTTTCCCCGGTTGAGGAGGGACAGCTCATGTTCGGCCGCCCACTCCTCAAGCGCCTGGCCTCTCGGATCCGTGGCCGCCGCTCCCCACGCCCTGGACTTCGCGTTAAGGTCGCCCAGCAGGACGACGGGAAGCGGCGCAAGCCGCCTCACGACCGGCCCCAGGGAGTCCAAAAAGGACTCAAACTCCACCAGGGGCCGGTTCGGGGAAAAGTACACCCCGAGGGTTGCAAGGCCCCGTGAAGCGACCGCCACGTATCCGTCGCCTCTCTCCCGGACAGAGAGGGGCATTCCTCCCCCAGATAAAATTGCTACGGAGCCATTCACATCTCCGGTCCAATGTGGCTGGTCCGGGATGCGATATGGCTCCGCTACGACCGCAGTGTCGATCTTCCACTCCGCCACCGCCTGTAGGAGGAGGTCCTGGGCAGCGGCGGAGTGGTTCAAATTACCTTGGAGGTAGCTGCTATGGGTGTAGTCCATTAGTGGTCCATAGCAGCCACCTCCGAGCCCACCTCACTAAGAGGGCGAGCTTTCCCCTTTACGGTGGGGGGTTTACATTGCCCCCCCCCCATTATATGCTCAGCCGGTATCCCGGCGTCGGCGCAGACGCTGCATCGAGGCTTCTCTGCTTTGCAGTCGCTGGCGCGGTGCCCTTCCGCCCCGCAGCGGAAGCAGGCCGCCCCGCGTACCACTTCTGATGGGCACATCGGCCGGGTGTGGCCCAGACCCATGCATCGGTAGCAGCGCAGGGGTCTACTATCCAACAGCTGCACTCGGGCCGCACTCCAGCCGATGAGGAGACGACCTGCTCCGACAAGTTTCCGAGCCGCCTCGATGGGAAGGGAGACAAAGATGGAGCTCAAGCCTCCCGGCCGGGTGCGAAGCTTGCCTGCCCTCATTTGTGTGAGTTCGCACCCGGCCGCCTTGGCCACGGCCTCTACGGCCTCAGTCCACGATACCGAGTCGTCAATCCCTACGACTCGGATATCGGCCTTTTTCGTGGGCCGCACGACCGTGGCCACGTCCCCTAACACTTCTCTCACCCTTGTCGCCAGGCGATCCGCCTGCTCCGGGGCCAAGGAGCCCGGCACTTGTAACACCTTGGCCCCCGTGGCACTCGTGCGCACCTTAATGGTGGAGATGCCGCATTCACCCAGCGACACCTCTGTCCTCGCTTTTAGGAGGGCGTCTTTATACGACACCCCCCTCTCCTCTGCTTCCGGCCGCAGCGTTACCAACACCGCAGCCGACCGCGGGGGGGCGAGCTTCTTCTTCGCCCTCCTCCTTCGCTTCTTGGGCTTGGCCCCAGATGGTTTGGGGCCCGCTCCCGGCTTCGGGGTTGCTGCCGTGGGCGCAGCAGGAGCCGTCTTCTTTTTGGGCTGTTTGGCCCGACGCACCACCGTTGTCCAACCTTGCTCCTCCTGCTCCAATGGAGCCGGAACGGTGGATGGGCAGGTAGCGGGGCCAGTATTAGACGCCGCCGGTTCATTTTGGGGCCTCTTGGTATTCCCCGCAGCAGGTTTTTTGACCGGTGCTGCAGGCCCAGGGGGCGCCCGCCGTCTGTCCGCCGCCAGCGGTGGTCGGACCACCTTCTTTGGTAAGAGGCGCTCTTCTATGTCCTCTAGCCTCGCATTGAGCATCCCTCCAAACGAAGTCTGGAGAGAATGCCCAAGCCGCTCGACCGCTGCCGCAAGGGTTTCTTCCCATCCCTTGGGCTGCTGCGCTTGAGGTGCCGGAGAAGGAGAAGGCAGCGGAGGAGGCGGCATCTTCTTCCTCTCATTCGCCTCGCGCCGCCAGGAAAGATTCTCCTCCTTCAGCTGCGCAACCTGAGTCCGGAGGTTCCGAGCCTCGCGCTGTAAGCGCCTCGTCTCCTCTGCCTCTGTGCGGACGGCCAGAACCTCTACCACCTCTTGGAGGGTCAGGGCTGCTGTCTTCAGGGCCTTGATAAGAGGCCCCTTCAAGTGTCCCGATTTTGTTGCGACCTCCACGATGGTGGCCGCCTGACCGCTGGCCATTTCCTTCAGCCGGTCCGCGTCAAGAGCCTCCAAGTTTAGCGGCTCAGGCTTCTTAGAGGGCCGAGGGTTGGAGGGTTGAGGATCAGAGGGCTGAGGATTGGAGGGCTGAGGAGTGGAAGGCTGAGAGTTGGAGGGTTTTTGAAACTCCTCCTCCTCCTCTCGCGCGCTCTCCTCGGTTGTCTTCCGGGTGGAGCAGCGGGAGAGAGCCCGGTCGCAGGACTCATCGGCCTTTGCCAGCACTGAACGCTTGGACGTGGCCAAACGCTTAGAGTGGCGCGTTCTCCCTCTGCTCGCACTGGGTGAGCTCACCGTTACATCCGCGTTGGCCTCATCAGAGGACCCGTCCTGTCGCTGGCGCTTATTGGTGCCGGTCTGGTCTTCTGAAGCACAGTCCATGTCAGAATCCACCGACACCAACGTAGCCTCACTATGTCCACTGGATATCGAGAGGCAATCCAATGACGGAGCTCTCTCCAGTACCACCATTGGCAGCGCTTTGCCCCTCCCAAACATCTTATCGGTCGTCCGTTGACAAGCCGAGTTCGCCGTTCCAGAAACAACATCGTCCGTATCGCATGCAATATCAAAATCCATTTCGTTAGCCAAAGTCGTCGTTTTATTTTCGATTTCGTGTACAAATTTGCCCCCCCGAGAGAACGTGGGGCAGCCTGGGCCCGAGGGCCCAGGGAGGGATTCTCCGGCATCGCCGGTACCCTCCTCGGGTAATAACTTTTTATTCGTACCTTCCATCATGCTACTGCTTCTCGTCAAGTTTGCGGTACGGCCGCCGAGACCGGTATGAAACACACCAGCCCCGCCGACCGCTGTCCGGAACTGGGCCGTTGGGGCTCAGAATGAGCCCTCATCCGCCCCAGCCCGGTACTGGATGCGCCGCGCACATACCACATCCAGATATCAGAGTCCGGTAGGCAAGCCAGGGTCATCGTTATAGGAGGAAATCGGAGTCCAGAAAGCAGGCAAGGGTCAACGAGTAAGGCGGGAATCGGAGTCCAGAAAACAAAGCAATGGTTATCATGTGAGGAGGGATCGGAGTCCGGGAAGCAAGCCAAAGTCGCGTCAGGTATCAGCCGCCGGTCAGAGGGACCGACGTTGCCCGGGGTGCACCACGTGGAGGTTCCTGACATCGCACCCCATCGCACCCCAACCTAACCTAACCTAACCTAACCTAACCTAACCTAACCTAACCTACCTACCTACCTACCTACCTACCTACCTACCTACCTACCTACCTACCTACCTACCTACATACATACTTTTACACATAACATTAACATAAAAAAAAAAAAAAAAAAAAAAAAAAAAAAAAAAAATTAATTATGTAAACCAAGGCATGAAAAATATTGCCATAACGTGACTTTCATTGCATGCGCTGCGGAAACTTCATGGTTTCATTCATATGATAGAACAAAAATATGTTTTACGATATTAAAGAACGCATTAATATCTATAAGAAAAAAAAAAAAACCTCGCGGTACCATATGTCCAACTATTGCGATTATGTCACTATAACTACATTTTGAACTAAATCTTAACAAAAACCGTACTATGCCAAAAGACCATGTTATTCATATCTTTATATTAATCCTCATCCAACTAAATTATTTTTACTTTAAGACTGTTTCAGTACCTGTAAATAACTTTTTGAATTATTAAAATCGGCCATTGCATTCAAAAGATATTACAAGTTTAAAATTGCCAATCGTTTTAGAAGTGATGTATGCGTGCGCGCACATCTATAGCGTAGGTAACTGCGCGGCTTATTCGTGCAATAGAATTTTAGCTCATAGTAATAGGTCGTCATTCAGTTACAATCTACAAATTGATTATGTTCATCAGAACAACATCCAAATTGAGGCGATCAATAAGATTGGTACTAAATGTTATGCTAAAAAAGGAGTGATGAAGCAAATGGTATGTTACGCATCTGGAAAAGTACTTCTTCCTAATATTGAAGAACCACCAGAACCAATAAAAAGCCTTTTTAGCAAATAATCACAGATAATCCGCTCATTTTTTGAAAAATGGCGTGTTTCACCAGTGTTTAGCTTAACTGTGACTTAATTTGGCAGTTACAGTAAAGAGTAGTTCCCGCTAAGTAGTGTTGCCCAAATGCAAGACCAAGACGAGACTTGGCTTGGTCTTGGTATTGGTTTTGCATCAATACACCTGATCTTGGTCTTGGTATTGCACCCCCAGTCTTGATCTTGGTCTTGCAGCAAGAGTCTTGCAAGTCTTGCAAATCTTGCTATTACCTATTTATCTATTGCTCTTAAACATTAAAAACGTTAAGTTAAACCTTAGAACAATCCAACAGATAGGCAGATTTTTAGCTTATATTTACACACACATAGTAAAGACCAAACAAATTAACTAAATTCATAATGAACAAGTTTTTCAAGGACTATTAGTTTCCTTAAAATCGGTTCACTCTATCAAAAGTTATTGTAATTGTATTGACGACGCGACTTGAGTACGAGAGAAAAGTAGATAAGTAAACGGGCTTAATATATTCAGACGATCTTATTAGTAACTTTTTTTACATTAGGTTCCATGCGGACGGAGTAGCGGCCACAGCTAGTTGATATATAAACCTCCTAGTTATGTGTACACGCCGAAAGATGAGTAAAAAAAAAAGGTCATGAGCATTCATTGTAGAACATAGTAACTCTTCGGAAGATCAAAAATTAGAAATGTCACCAGCTATATTGTACCTTTTTACCTAATAATAAAAGGTATCTACGTGTTTGCATTACGTTCCTCTTTTGATGAAGTTAATCTATATTAACTATTGAATTAAACTTTTCTATGCTGCTGCTGTATTTATGTATCTACTAGCTACATAGTGTATTTACGACAATAAATTATTATAATGTCTAACTATTCTTACGTTTACAATATTCCTTATGAGGACAACACAATATTTATTTGTATTGGTCATGAGTAACTAGAAACTTATTTTATTCTTTGGAATATCGGCGAACGTTCGGCGGCAACGATCAAACAGTATAGAGAATGCTGTGATACACCTATCGCACAGTCTATAAATAAAGCGGCGCGATGTCTTTGCCAGTTAATTATGAAATAAACAATCATAATCGCCAGCCGATTCGTTGGGAATCAAAATATCGCGTAACATGAATAGTTACCATACTGGATCTATTGTGTTAGTTATAAACTTTGTTAAATAATCAATACTCTCTGAAATATAAATATATTTATTTGTTTAAATTTATTGGTTAAAATTGTTTGTGTGTTAGAAATAATCGTGATCTTGATATCGATACTGGAGAATGTGTATCAATATTGTCAATAAGGTTTAAATTCGAACAAATTGCAAGACCGCAAGAGTCTTGCAGGCTCAGACTCGTCTTGCGCTAGTGTTGCAGGGGTTAGTCTTGGTATTGGTCTTGGTAAAATTCGCCGGTCTTGGTCTTGGTATTGGTCTTGCAAAAACGCAAGAACAAGACCAAGACTGCACGAAATTTTGGGCAATATTACCGCTAAGCTATGACAGACCAAAACAGATGAATTTACCGGATAGTTTTTTTATCTTATCATTTTGTTAGGTTAGCACAATCATTTACCCTCGAACAAAAGACATTTCTTTCTGTAAGGTTTTCGATTCTGGGTTGGATCGTGGGTACAAGATTTAGCCAATCCACATATGTTTAAAACAATTGTTCACCCGTGCGAAGCCGAAGCGGGCCGCTAGTATTATATAAAGCTGGAGGTTTTGTTTGTTTGTTTCATTGGTTGAACGCGCTAATCTGAGGAAAAATTTTTTTTGTTTGAAAAATCCTTTCAGTGTTAGCCTTAGGAAGGCTATATGCTATATATCATCACGCTAAGACCAATAGGACCTGAGCCCCAATAAAGAATGTTTCAAAATCGTTTTTTTTCCTTTTGTGAGCTTCCGATGCGTGTTAGTGTTAGCCCAAAGTAACTATTCTACGCGGACGACGTCGCGGGCACAAGCTAGTATAGAAATATACAAGAGTTGCTTGTTTAAAGGTATTAGACAAATAGATACATATACTATCGTAAGCTTTCCTTTAGAAATATTCCAGAAAACCAGTTCCATTGTACATTATCTTCGTATATCAGCAACTATTTTTACATCGCATACCGAGGTAGCTCATAGCGGAGAGAAATGTGCGTCAAATGGTGCTCTAATTAATAAATTACCTAACAGCGATATAGATAATCACAATCTTCAGTACTAAGGTCACTGATAGGGAAAGAAAGACAGAGAAAGAGGTTAAAGGGCGTGTCTTGACAACTCTCTTGGTTTATACTTTATTCATAATCTTGTGTTATTAACCGACTTCAAAAAAAAAATGAGGAGGTTATCAATTCGACTGTATTTTTTTTTTTTTTTTATGTTTGTTACCTCATAACTTTTGATTGGGTGAACCGATTTTGATTATTCTTTTTTTATTTGAAAGCTGGTACTTTTCATTTCAATTTCAATTTGGTCCAGTTCCGACAACGGCATCCAGTGCAAAACCGTATAAGTTTTAAATTTGCATTAAGTATGTACAGTGTACACGACAAATAGACGAATAACTCAATATCACGGTAACCGATTTCGATGATTCATTTTTTATTGGAAAGGATGTACTTCAAGGGTAGTTTGATGAGAGTTTGGTTAGGTTCTGATTATGGGATCCGTGACAAAGTAAGAAAACTTTCAACAAACGAGCCTACTCCTTTCTTAAGGGCCGGCAACGCATTTGTGTTTCCTCTCGTGTCGCAGGTGTCCATGGGCGGCCGTGATCACTTACCATCAGGTGACCCATATGTTCATTTGCCACCAATATTATAAAAAAAACTCTGCAATTCTTAGGAGCCTATTGTTCTTATGTTCGTTGCTGTGTTGCAACATGACGCAAGCATTGTAATTACATTACTTAAGGTGTATTATGTGTGAAGCGATGGTAGCCGTGTTGGTGGTAGAAACTATCGCGGATTATTAATAAGGTTGCGTTCGTACGAAACGTTACTTATTGTACAACCAATTGAAACCATATCGCATACCATACCGCAAAAATGCGCATATTCTAATATACTTAAGGCGGAACGGAGTTAGCGGGCACTGCTAGTAAAATATATTTATGTACACTAAAAATGGAAAAATAAAGTAAATTTTCAAAAAAAAGTATTAACCGACTTCAATATCAATCAAAAACCCATAAGGCACTAAAAAGCGGAAAATAAATAGTTTATCAAATTAACCAAATTAAATAAAACATATGAATATGTGTGCTACCTAGAGATGTATTGGAAGTCGGTGCGAACCGAAAATCATATCATCTACATAGGTACAAAGTTTAAGTCCACTCTCGCGTCTCTGTAATACATTTCTACCTGGAACAAATTTGAAATTTCGGTTGGCACCGACTTCCAATACATCTCTAGGTAGCACACATATTCATATGTTTTATTTAATTTGGTTAATTTGATAAACTATTTATTTTCCGCTTTTTAGTGCCTTATGGGTTTTTGATTGATATTGAAGTCGGTTAATACTTTTTTTTTTAAATTTACTTTATTTAGCTTTATATTTTGTAGTGTCGTCGGTGTTTTACGTAATATGGTTTGGTTTTTTTACACAAGTGAAGTGGGTGAGAAATAATACCACGGAGCATGGATTCTGGCTTCTTACAAAAACTACCTGAAAACTATACAAGACTATCTTGTTAGTTAATCGAAATGATCCCAAGACACTTGTAATAATCGACCAACTCGAAAATGGCAATGACAATGACAAATAATCTACTAGAAGATTGGTTGGCAAAAAGAAATATCTTTAAATTTTTTTTAAGTCCGTGTAAATTAACTTATTCGAACTAAACACGGTAACACTATCTGTTGGCGATAAATGAGAGAATCACGAAGAAAATTAAACAGCTGAGAATATGTTCTCATAGTACCAATATACAGTTGGAAATATCTTTAAATTCACGACCTTTAAAATCGTATTCTGGTTACTGCCTCGATTAAGATAACGCATTCCCTCAAAAAGAACACTCCACTCAGCAGTGGGCTATTACATGTTATCTATACTAATATTATAAAGAGGTAAAGTTTGTGACGTTGTGAGTTTGTGGGTTTGTGGGTTTGTGAGTTTGTGACGTTGTGACGTTGTGGCGTTGTAAGGGGTAATCTCAGGAACTACTAGTCCGATTTGAATAATTCTTTCAGAATTATATAGCTCATTCATCGAGGATGGTTATAGGCTATATATTATCACGGCTATATATTAGCCAATAGGAGCGGAGCACAGATGAAAAATGTTTCAAAATCGAGATGTTTTTTTCTTTTTGAGAGCTTCTGCTGTATGTCAGCGTTAGCCCAGAGTAGTAAATATTACTACGCGGACGAAGTCGCGGGCAGGGGCTATAATCTATATACTAATATTATAAAGAAGTAAAGTTTGTGAGTTTGTGACATTGTAGGGGGTAATCTCAGGAACTACTAAACCGATTTTGAAATTTCTTTTAACAATAGAAAGCCACATTATTTGTGAGTGTTATAAGCTATATATCATCACGCTAAGACCAATAGGAGCGGAGCAACAATGAAAAATGTTTTAAAATCGGGGTATTTTTCCTTTTGAGAGTTTCCGCTGCGTCTTAGCCCAAAATAACTATTCCACGCGTGCAAAGGCGCGGGCAGAAGCTATTAACAAATTATATTATCTATAATCTATACTAATATTATAAAGAGGTAAAATTTGTGAGGTTGTAGGGGGTAATATCTGGGGAGTCGGAGAAAAATGGCGAACGAAAACGTTTTTTACGAACGCTGCCTTAATCATTACATAGTATAAAACAAAGTCCACCACCGCGTCTGTCTGTCTGTCTGTCTGTTCGCGATAAACTCAAAAACTACTGAACGGATTTTCATGCGGTTTTCACCAGTGTATACAGTGATTCACGGGGAAGGTTATATTAGTAATATATTAGTGTATAATTTGTCAAGGTTCTTTGTATAGTCAGGGCGGGGCAGCGTCTGCCAAGCTTGCTAGTTATGAGATATATATGATTGAGTTCGAGAGAAAAGTTGTAGCTTGATAATGCCTATTACCGCCCAACGAAGTGGGCACGGGTCGGCTAGTATTATATATGTTTGTTTGTCTTTATGGTAAAAGTTTAAGTCTAGTTTCCACTTTTTTATTATTACTATTATATTATTGTTGTTGATTGTTGCTGTAACCACATTTGTAAATAAATAAAAGATTTGCTGGTTTTATCTATCTATCTATACGTATAATAATAATGTAAATCTAACGTATCTGTACGTTTTCGATTTTTGTGGAAAAAAATTGTAGCAGGTGTCTAGGAATAAGTAATAAAATACGTTTCAATCATTTTTAGAAATGGTGACTGTCTGTTTGTATGAACACGCATCACTGATAAAGTACTGGGTTTATTAAAATCGGTCCACTCTATCAAAAGTTATTGTAATTTGAATGACGGCTCGAGGTAAGTACGAGAGAAGAGTAGTAATCTATATACTAATATTATAAAGCTGTATAGATGAGGTTTTATTGTGAATCCAGTACTTTATCAGTGATGCGTGTTCATACAAACAGATGGACATTTCTAAAAATGATTGAAATGTATTCTATTACTTATTGCTATCTCGCTCTCCCCCCACACCACTCTCTCCGCCCCTTCCCCAAATATATGCTGGTAACGCACTTGCAACTTCCCTGGTGTTGCTGGTGTTTATAGACGGCGGTGATCACTTAACATCAAGTGACCCATCTGTTCGTTTCCTCCTATGATATAAAAAAGAACACTAAAAAAATGCGTGCGGAGCCGCGGGTAACAGCTAGTTGCAAATACCATTAATTACTTCTTATTTCTATGCTTTCACGAACGGTTTCATATTAAGCAACTTGATATAAAGTAGTGACAGGAAGATTTTTTTTCTAGTGACACAAAAGGCTCATTTATTGCGTTGGTCTTACCAACGATCAAGGATCCTCTCAAAGGTCATATATATATCTTACTCCAAGTAAATTTGCTTTATTCTACTATCTCACAGATAAATAAAATAAGGATTTCTCTTATTCTTCAGCCAGCGGAGTCCCTCGGCAGCTTAAAAGATAAGCCGGAGTAGTCTAAATCCTCATTATGGTATCACAGACTAATAATGAGACCATTAGAAGATGTAAATCATTCTTCAATAATACAGGATGTCAATCGGTAGCCAATCGCTATATGGTGTGATTACTGCTACACAGCGTAATCAGGTTAGACGCATTAGATTCCTGATCAAATATTTTGTCAGATTTTTTATTTTTTTGTAAGTGAACTTTTAAAAATTGTCAGAACAGTTTATTATTATGATGAATAATTCTTGTGCATATTTGTATTGAGAGTATGGAAGCTTCCGCCGAGTTAGATAGCAACGTGCCTAACGCGCGTGTTCGACGTCTGTCGATGGCGGGGGCTCGTTGCTTTATACACAGTATAAAGTGCACTCATTAACGTGATCTATTCACTTTTAATAAAACAAATAGTTACGTTTTTCAATCGCATTTGCCTTTAATTCTTCAATTTGTACAAAGAGTTTCTATGAATTAACAAAGAATAAAGGTGTGTTTCGGTTCGGGTGAATATAGTTGTGGCGTGTTGGCGTCCGTTATACCTTCTTACTCATTGCTTCCAAACGAAAAGGATGGACTGGGAGAGGTGGGACCACATCTCGAAGGTCTGTTAAACAGATTGATGTCTCGTGTGTGAAAGAGAGACATATTCTCGAGTCGTTCACTACTGTACTACTGTCTCGAGTATGAGCCGATGCCTTCGGGCTCGGGGTTTTAGTCTAGAGGTGACAAATAAAACGATATGAAAAATTTATAATTTATTAACACTATTTGACGATAACAAGTCCTCGTATGTACAAAACGTTGCTTAACTTACATATAGTTCATTCGTAATGTTGTACAACACTCGCGCCACACTTTTACAATAATTGTCCACAGGTGGGAAGTTTCTCGAGGCGGGCACCACATCGGGCACCGTGTCGCCCGACACAGTGTCGCGGCGCGGCGCTCGCGTCCAGAGCTTTGCTCGATGTATTTACTTAAAGTACTGAATCTATATATGGTAATTCGCATACCGCGCCTGGCGGACATACAGACATGTCGCGGTGCGGTCGGTGCACTGTGAGGTGTGGGGGGAGGTCGGGGAGGGGCGGTTTCATCACGGAACTTGATAAGAAAGCTTGACAGGAACAAAAGAGATCGGATTATAAAGAGGAGAGCGTCAGAGCGCGCCCGAGTCCCTCTCGAGTTGCAGGCGCTGTTGTTCCTTTACTTTCTTCATGCGTGCGTAGAGCGAGGCTGCTTTGTAGTCGATGGGCCCGTAGTCCTTGAGGTCCGCGTCCGCGTATATGAACTGGTCGTCCGGCCGGAACGGCTGCAACACAACGTCTCGCTCGCTCATTGTGGTTCTACTGCGCATGCACTCTACATACATCTGTATGTATCTGTACTTCACCGTACACATTCGTATAAAATGTCATACTACGACCATTATACTGCAGTGAAAGTAAAAAAAGCGAGGTATTAAAACGATAATTCTTAGTTTAATGCACATTGAATCTAGATGTTATTAAGTTTAACTTAATGTAAAAAATAACGTATCGCCAGCAATCTATACATATAATAAGAATGTGAATCTAACGTGTCTGTACTTTTTCGATTTTCGTGAAATTGTTGCCGGTGTTCAGGAATAAGTCATAGAATACATTTCAATCATTTTCAGAAATGCCTGCCTGTCTGTCTGTCTGTTTGTATGAACACGCATCATTGCTAAAGTACTGGATTCACAACAAAACTACGGAAAAGCATAGAGCATATCCTCGGGAGTAACTTAGTCTTTGTTTCATTAAAATCGGTCCACTCTATCAAAAGCTACTGTAATTTGAAGTAACGGCTCGAGGTAAGTTCGAGAGAAAAGTAGTCATCTACGAGCATACTAGTATTATAAAGCTAAAAATATAAAGCTTATTTGTTTATTTGTTTGGTTGAACGCGCTAATCAGCTAATCTCAGGAACTACTGGTCCGATTTGAAAAAAACTTTCATTTTAGATAGCTTACTTATCGAGAAAGGGGCTATATGCTATATATCATTACGTTAAAACCAATAGGAGTGGAACACCAATGAGGAATATTTCAAAATCGGGGTTTTCTTTTCTTTTCGAGAGCTTCCGCTGCGTGTTAGCGTTAACCCAAACTAACTATTTCACGCGGACAAAGTCGCGGGCAGAATTTAGTAGTGAATAAATAGATATTAGATTGCTTTGTGTACCTCACGGTCATTTCACTTTCTTGATATGTTATTTCGAAGAAAATTTTTATTTTGTTATGGCATGTATTACTAGATAACGTTATTAACATAATGTAATAACAAAATAATGTATGTGGTATATTAATTAGATCCTTTGTTATTATTCTGGACTAACTAGATTTTACTAGACGTAAAACGTATATTAATCTAATATTATTTCATTAAAATATTTATTATATATCTTGTTTTAAAGGTTAAGTTGTTGGTTTATATTGTTTTTAAACTCCTCATTCTTTTTGTTTCAGTTAATTTTAAAACTTAATAAACATATTTTCTGTATAAACATAAATAATTAAAAGCTTGTATTTATAAATATACGTCTATAGCTAACACATAATTATTCTGTCTCGTAACGCTAGAAGCGCAGATTTGATAAAACGAGTAATACTTTTATTTATATTGTGTACTCTGTGTTCATCCGAGCTGGGAGAATGCGGTTGTGGCGTAAGACATATTTTAATTTTAAGTAGGCAAGTGTCCTATTTTATGTTTCCCAGAAAAAGATTTTATACAATATGTAAACAATAACACAGGTAAATATTATAGCAGTTGTTTATTTATTTAAGTAGTAGTAATTAATAAATGAGCTCGATCTATCAAGAAATCTTGGATATCCATTAAATCGGGCATTACGTCTTGCATATAATTATTTTTATTATTGTGCAATCCGTATGAGGGATGCGACAAGTGAAGTTAGTACAGTATGGTTTTTATACCTGATGAACACAATCTGACCAGATGTTAAATGACAATATGATGAAAGATGGTAAATACGCTAAAGCTAGGCTAGCGAGAGTGTCTCTTAAGAGTAGCTGCCGGAACCCACCCATAGGTGCTACGCTAGAGATTAACTTGAGGGTGGTAGCTAGCTTACTAAAAGCCCTACCACAATGCTATGCTACCAGACCACGATGATCTTCTTTATTGAGAGCTGCGGCTCATTCGTAAGAAATCAGCGACGTGTCCAAATACGCTAACCACTGAGTCATCAGTGTTTATGACAATATTTTCAACTTCAACTACTAAATAGTATTTATTTCGACATTTTGCACAGACGCGAATTTATATAAGAAAACAGTTTGTGAAGCGTGACACATGTGACATAATAGGAGTTGTATCGGCTACCTGTCGGGTTTAGCGGATACAGTGCAAAAGCAGTTCCCGCTTTCCGGCTACCGAGTGTCAGAATAAACAATGTCAAGTAAGAGTTCTGTCGGTTGGTCTCTACGCGAGTCTACGCAAGTGTCAACTAATATAGAGAAGCTTTCCAACTCGCAGTCCTCGTGACCCGCAGCCTGCAGATTCGTGTGGGGTGTCCCGTTCCCGCGTCCACTGACTTCACTACCGGATACCCACGTGACCTCGGTTGAGTAGCGCATTTCATATCATTGTTATAACTGAGTAATTGTGGTTAGAAAAAGATGTAAGTAGACTGGTGTTTTATTAATATCGTTATATTTTGAAAGTTCAGAGGTAAATCATAATTAGTTAGTTTACTTAGCGGACACATGTAAGCGACATGGACAGAGAGTGAGACAGAAGAGTTTAGGGCTGTGTGTGTGTTTAATAATGAGTTGAGAAGAATTACCTTGTTTTAATATATGTACGTGTCACTCTTGCTAAAGCGATCCTAGAAAGAGAAATACAAAGGTCACAACACTGCAGATACATGCTCTTTCAGGGGAGGGCGGGACAAGGAGACAAGTGTTACACGCCGGGGGCAGGTAACGACGTATTGGGTACAGAGAGCTGGGAGTGTGGGACGAGTGGGTAGCGAGAGGAGAGAGTGAGAAGAGTGGGAAGGGAGGAGAGAGTCAGGAGCGTGAGGCACGTGACTCACCTCAGACATCGATCTGGTTGAAGCTGAGCGTGGCGTAGTCCGGGCGCCGGTAAAGAGCGCGCGCGTCGTGTTCCGCCCCCGTAGAGTATGTGTCGTATAAATGTCTATTTGAATTGACCGTATTCTTAAACTTGAGGTTATGATTCCCTAGCGCTAAGTCCGCGTACACTAACTTCTTATGAGTAGACTTGTCGTGAGGAGAGTCCGCGGTGGGAGCGCTGCGCTGCACTCGGTAGCATGCTCTTCTCTCCGGGTCCGCGGGTTCCGGCTCCGGGTAGTTCGGTTTCTCGTAGTTATCACAGAGACCGACACACGATAGCTTCTCCCTCAGGCTTTCAGACTTCTTCAGTCGATTCAGCTTGTGATTGCTCTTGTCTCTAGTTCTATTCAGAGTTTTGGTGCAATACTGGTTGTCAGTCGATTGGTAGATGAGCGGTCCTATCGTGTTGTTGTAGGCACAGTCCTGGTTCAACGGTATTCTCTTGTCGACTCTTATTGGTTGGAAGTAGCAGAAACTGTGGTGTTTTTGTAGAGGGATTTGAAAATTTTTCTTATTTTTCGCTTTGGAACTTAAATTACTAAAATGATTACGTTTTTGTATGTACTGCTGTTGGAGTATGTTAGTATTCTGTAAAGATTAAAGTAATAACACGTTAGTTGGTTACATGACGATGACATAAAGCATTAAGAGTGACTCTGCAAGCTCAGTAGTCCATCGGAGAGGAAAAAGTTGACATGCCCGTATTATATATAATCAAATAATAAAAAAGTGTAAAAAGCGCTTATACCTGACCGTTTCTAGTGTCCATAGTTAGATTCGCTTGAACAGAGTTGCTCCTTCTAACAGCACATCGCTTCGGCACTGGTCGCTCGCTCAGTTTGGGTATCTGCAGTGTCTTATTCGGCAGAATGAGTTGTCTCGCGACGGGACACACTCGGTTCATTCCCTGTTCAGTGAGTTGGTTTACGGCGGACTTCACTAGACTCGCTGAGGGTAATGTTGTTAACATGTTTCTCTTTGGCGTGGCCGCTATAACGTTAGGTTTCTTGAGATCCGTTTCATCATTTTTTTCCTTGTTTTTATCATCACGTTCATCTGTATCACTCATAGAGTGTTCACTCGCTGTTTTGGCGTCGAAAGACGTCCTTTTAGTGAGATCAACGGCTGATTTAAAAGGTCTGATAGGAGCGTCAATGACGTCGAACGATTTAGATGGTTTTGTACTTATCAACGGCATGGACAAATTAACGTATACATGGTCGGGTTTAGTCGGAGATGTAAAAGGCGACAATTTAGTTCTAGGAGCGGGTATTGGTCTGTTTAGCGAATTGGTGGATAAACTCTCCTCACATACTTGTATTGAATCAGTTAAGTTTTCAAACTGTTCGACACCACTGATCTCAGACTTCACATTTATCAAAGAAGGATAATTTGCATATATAATGTCATCGGACAATGTTTCGTCATCGTTGGATATTCCATTCTGGTTGTTATTAATTTCAACAAAGTTTTCTCCGTATTCGGTATTCGGATAAAAGCGCTCGATGTTTCTTTTTCTAACGAGCCTCATCGACTGAAACCTCAGAGGTTTTCTGTATGATCTAGTGTTGAGTGAGGAGAATTTTCTCCCCTTATCTGACTCTTCCTCTATAGTGGGGAATTGCTTCAAGAAAGAAGTTTTCATCGGTGGTAAGTAAGGGTTGAGTAAAACTTGGTGTAGCGGATGAACTCTTTGTATCGGGGATATGAAGTGAGTCCCGCGCGCGTCACAGTACTGCGACTCAGTGAGAGAAGACGAACAGTTCGCGACCGGTTTCCTTTCAACAGGCAAGCAAGTAACCTTCGCCGTGAACGGTAGATTAGTAGCCGAGTGGTTTTGCAAAACTTGTACTCCTTTACCGTTTCTTTGGGCAGTATCGATAACTCTGGGCAGTATCGCCTGGACAGGCTGGATACAGATCATGCAAGCCAAACAAAACATGAAATAGACAAAACAAAATGTTAAACGCAAAATCAAAAGTAAAGCAACATAAATTATCTGTTATAATTATTAGGTAAAATGAAAGCTCAAGTAAATTATTTTGAGGCATGCCAATTTAGATAAACTGGATGATTAAGACCGAACGACATCGAGGCACTCGAACTGCATTTTCTAAAGAACTGAATATAATTGTTTATCTGATGTTAAACGTCAACGTATTCGTTGCGCGGTCGAACATACAATACGAGTACATCAACAACACTCATTGATCTATCGTATACAATGTAAATTATTAGACTTAAGCAGTTCAATCAATTAATGAGTAAGTATTAATTAATCATTGGTATTTTTTAACGAATTCGTGGGTCTCACCTTGTTCGGAGGTTGTTGCAGTCCATGAAACGGCAGGTTCTCGTAGAGGCCGGGGTTGTCCGCTCCGAGATTGCCGTTCACAGCATTATCTACGCCATTCGTAGGCGGACCTGTCCCAGAAATACAAATAATCAGTCACTATAAATAGTGTCTACAGTCACTATTTATGTAATAAATTCCGCAGTAAAAAATATAACATTTCATAGAATATTAAACATTAAGATTTATAACGTTTAACTGGGAAAAGAAAAATATTCTACAGGACATTTTCGACTGCGCCAGTACATTTTTTAAATTTATATTGAACGTGTATGTTTAGAACTGAAGTTTTAGAAGATATTAATGGAAAATACAAATACTGAGTTGAATGCGTACAAAACGTGGTAACATGCAGTACTCACTATTACCGGGTTTTTTTCTCTTCCTAGTGTTTCTACCGGGAATAGTATCTGGGACCGTGTCGCAGGTTGCGCTCGCAGCTAACATTTTATCAGGTCTTTTGAATGACACGACTAAAAACATGCACACGTCAAAAGTAAAACTTGCAAAAGAAAAACGTGCAGCAAGCAGTATCTCTCTACGCGTCGTGCAAAGTTAATTATGACATAAAAAGCAAAATTTCTTACTTAAGGATTTCTCTAATGTTGCAACTTGATAATTTTAGACAAGACACGTTATGTTTGAGATTCCTATATACTTTTACGTTTATGAAACCTTTTCGAAATAAAACTTGAATATGCATTTTACTTTAATTTTGTTTTTAAATATAATTCTTATAAAAACTGCATAATTAAGAAATATAATTATGGCGAAACCACCTCGCAAGAATCATAGAACCTAACTTAACAACAAAAAAACTTAAGATGTATAAAAAATCTCAAACATTCTCGTAGCTCTCTGATGTAGAAATATCATTATAGTAAGCACTACCTCCTTCAGTAACAATGACATTTGCTGTTTCGCTCTGGAAAAATGAGCGTAATCTATTTTTCGGTTGCTTGGACTTATTTAAATTAACCAAAGTCATGGCTCTCTTGTTGGATTTGTGTATTTTCTTGTATTTGCCGCTGTCCTCCGAGTCGTTACTCCTCTTGCGGAAATTATTTAGTATCCCTCTCACTACGCTTCGTGTAGGTCTCTTTGGCTTTACAGTTTTATTTAAATAATCCATATTATTTTTATTTTGATCAAAATTCGTGTTTCTGTTTCTTTCAAGTAATCCCAAATTGGCCTCGTCTGTTTTTTGTGAATTCGAAGTAATTCTAGATTGATTTTTAGGACTCAGAGAGTGGTTTGAGTTAACGTGTACCAGGACGCCGGGCTTCAGAGGCCACTTATTTATCATCACCGGAGATTGAGTTGACTCTGCCTCAATTTTACTATTTTCAGTATTTGATGTCGCAGTTTCATCTGTTACACTTCCGTTTATCGTTGATTCGAGTCGCGTTAGATTAGTTCGCAAACATGCGTTATCAAATTTATTGAGTTCAAGACTATGAGCATTCTGAGAGTCCATTAGTCGCGTTCGATCTGACGATTTCGGACTGAATGATAGATTTAAACGTGGAGAGAGAGCTGGCAAAGCTTGTGAAATAATGGACTGAGCTATTGATACTTCATTCAGGCAGCTACCATCGGGGCTGAGAAAATTAAAATATAAACACAAAACCATGTTAGATACCATGCAATGATATCAAGAATCGTTTACAATAGTGAAATAACAAATAATGACGAATAAAACTTAATGTTTCTATAATATGATGTTATAATAATATAATTAATAAATACAAATTATATTGTTACATAAATATATAGATTAGATAAAAAATATATAAACAGAACAGGAACAAAGGAAATAGAAGTTAGAAGAATGCTTTCCAAAAGACATGTCCATGCATTTAACTGAATAGTAAAATATAAAATTGGTATAGATAGTGCCATCGAGATCATCCAACACACAGCGATCGACAATTGCTTCAACAAATCCAAAGCAAAACATAGCAGTAGAACAGTGAAGTAACACAAGAAAGCATTCTCCATCTATGCGATAATGATGAATATACATAATACGTGACACATATGTTAATATTATGTTTGTTAGTGATAATATACCTGAACTATTAATTGTAGTCAGTCTGAGAACGTCTGGTGTTAGTGCTGTTAGGAACCTACGCAAGAACGAAACATTTAGTATTATCACAACCGTCAGACGGACATTTTTCACTATCACATTCATTAATCTGACGCCTGAATACAGTTAAACAATACGAGTAGAGGCACAGGCATGCCGGTACATCGACCGAATAAGCTCTACGGATTCATCTCTCGACTACGCAATGACTTCGATAGCAAACATTACAAAACTAATTATAAAAATTATCTATGGAAAGTAAACTCTCAGTGTGTTAGTGTAAATACATAAATACTCATAAATAATATTTATAATAAAAACACAAAATTAGTAAAACTCCTATAAACTAAGAGCCGATGGTCCAAGCATTCAGTTAGAGGCGTTCAAACTCAAATCAAACTGTTTGTGTGTGTGACCTTGGGACCTTCACATCGACCTTGAGAAAGGTCAGGACCTCGGCATTGGCACTATAAGGGGTGACCTTGACGGTGGCATTGACAACGTGTGCCAAGAGTCTGCTCGGACCAAAGGCGTCGCTGAAAATTTGTATTTCAACTATAAGGACTAAGGCTGATTATATAATTATCAAGTAGAGGGAATAAATAAGTGTACATATAGAGATAATAATACATATAATAAAAGTAATCAATGAGTTAAGCATTCGTAACAGCGTCAGCGAACAGTTCGCTTGTTAGATAGCGGTGGGACTGTGACAGGAAGATATGAAAATATAAACAGGAAGTAATTGTTAACTGAAATGTTTCTACACTACATAAAATAAACTGAAACACGTAATTGTATTTAAGCGTTCTCTTCTAAAATTATAGACATTGAACGTAGATCTCAAGCAAACGCCTGCGCCTAAACACTTATGTTTTAATCTAACAAGTTACTTTCAATAGGCTAATGAAACATTCTCTATAATTAAATATATGAATTTAACTTACTTCTCTCTCTCTTCTAATTCGACGGGATTATTGTCTGCTTGTTTGTATGATTGTTAGTTCGTGTTATTAGTACGGGAGCGAACGGCGAGCGGCGACAGCCGGTGGACAAACAAAACGATTAGTTCGCTATCAATTCAAGCGGAATATCAGACACATCAATATTATTATATGTATTTTTCTTTTGAAATCAATTATATGTATTTGTTATAAATAAATGAATGCGGCGTATTCAAACAATTCAGAAGTTTTTTTTTTCATAATAAATCTTGATTTACTTATTAGCAAAATTGGAATGAGGTTATGAGTGATGAAGCGTGAAAAGAAAGGAAATAAAAAAATGCAAAATATATTAATGCAGGACGCTAAGCCTTAGTAAACACAACACATAACAGTACAAATACACAGAGGCGCTACACAATGAGATACAGCAATCACGATGTCAGTCGATATAACGGAACAGGTTGAAATACTCACACTTGGACTTGGATCTCATCCGTCTGCAGATGCAGATGATGATGATGCAGAGTATGAGGGTGAGGAGGAGCACAGCGAGAGCCACTCCACCGATCAGAATCAGCTTCTGCTGGTCGCGCCACCACACCTTCGAACCTGCGCACCACAAACAAACTGAAGTAGACACAGGTGTTAGTGTGTCCACTATACCGACTTGAATGACGACGTAATTACTAGGTTCATCCATCGGCCCGTGGACATTGTGGATTATAATTTTAAAACGCCTATAAGAGATGGTGATAAATCCTCCATAAAGGCAATAATCTTAGTTAAAAATTCGATTTAAAATAGTAAAATAATAATAATACTTGCTCAAAATTAAAACGATTTTTGACATAACTAACAAAATAAAAGAAAAGAGGAATGAGGTGCGCGCCAAGAGCCAGCAGAAAAAAAAACTAGAGTAAAGTATTCAATATTTGTTTCATTACTTTACGATTTATGGCGCTATAGCTTACTGGAATTAAGTTCATTTAATGCATTAAGGTGTTGCGTTGCACATCATTAACATAAAATAACGTTTCTTCAATGCGAAATATGACGGAACAGCATGTAAACGCTACCTCTACATACTTACTAAAATTTTCCAAGTTGGCTGCAAATCAAGAAAACACGCATTAATTTCTATGAAGTATTATTAGGTAAAATGTTGTTTTTATAATATCTTAGTAGTAGTTTCTCTAGTAGGGGTGAGGATCAACTTCTTGTCGTACATATGTATACGGGTGCTCGTTTGTGGGAATAGAGTTTATTTGTTAGGTTAGTTTATTGATGTGTTACAATAATGTTGTGCTACCTAACCAAGAGCTCGAAAGCGACGGATTTTCAAGCCATTTAATAAATATAATTTATTTCTATTGTGCTGATTCCGATCGATTTTGATGTTTTTTTTATTATTGGTGCTTTATTGTTGATTACTTTCGGGGTCACTGGGATGGTATTTAGTTACATGTAAAGTCGTAAATGACGCTTTTATTGTTTTTATTTTTATTTGTCACATAAGAATAACATACATTAATCACAAATTGGCAGCCTTATAGCACCGTTCAATATTTTTAATGCAACACCTGTTTTTATTTACACCCTGGTCAGATCTGCGGTAGGACAATGTTTACGTATCGAGTCCGCTAGTATGTAAATAAAATTACATATATATACTTAGTCTGGCCATAAACACTGTTACAATTCAAAATAAACAAAATATTACATTTGAATTTAAAATCTGTCATTTTTATATGATTAATCATTGAGTTTTCTCATTTTGGCGCCAATACATTGTACAACATTTTGCGATATTAAAATGGTGTAAGGTGATAAAGAGAACCGAATCGCTGTGATTGCATTAAACAAAGTATGTATGGAGCCAAATGCAATATTTAAAACTCTCCATACGCTTGGTATTAGTAAAATGTTTGTGTACCGGAATATTAATAGGTACAATGAGACCTCCTCTGTTTGTGACAGAAAAAGATCTGGCCGTCCACATAGTGTTCGTATAAAAAAGGTGGTCAAAGCAGTAAGGGAAAAAATTCGACGAAATCCTGTCCGAAAGCAAAAGATTTTATCTCGGGAGATGAAGATAGCACCTAGAACCATGTCGCGTATTCTAAAAGATGACTTAGGACTTGCGGTCTATAAGAGACGTACTGGGCATTTCTTAACTGATAATAATAGGGTGGTAAAATCGAAACAACTACTGAAGCGGTACGCAAAGGGAGGTCACAGAAATATTTTGTTTACGAATGAGAATATTTTTACAATTGAATAACATTTTAACAAACAAAATAACCGTATTTATGCTCAAAGCAGCTCTAAGGAAGCTTCTCAATTAGTCGACAGAGTGCAACGTGGGCACTATCCGACTTCAGTGATGGTTTGGTGGGGGATTAGCTATGAAGGAGTGACTGAACCATACTTTTGTGAGAAAGGTATCAAAACATCGGCACAAGCGTATCAAGATACCATTCTTGAGAAGGCAGTGAAACGAACGTTTCGGACTTCATCAGAGCTGAAGACTGGCCGTCGTCTAGTCCCGATCTTAATCCGCTGGATTATGATTTATGGTCAGTTTTAGAGAGTACGGCTTGCTCTAAACGCCATGATAATTTGGAGTCCCTAAAAGAATGGCAGTGAAGAATTTTGCCATGGAAAGAGTGCGTGCGTCTTTTGATAACTGGCCTCAACGTTGAAAAGACTGTATTGCAGCCAATGGAGACCACTTCGAATAAGCTTTTTATATTTTAAATTGTTTTATATTTATGTATTAAACTAACACACTGTGAAAGTAATTAATGTTATTTGCAATATAATTTTTTTTCTTTGTTTCAGTATTTATGGCAAGACTAGGTATATATAAATATATATATATATATAAAATATATATGTCGGAGGAAGCTCTAAATCGAATTGATTATTGTTTGCACACATAATATTATTTGTCTTCATCTAAATTCTTAATTTTATTTAATTTCATTTATAACATTTTTCTATAACTTAAAAGCCTTACTAATCTAATAAAAGCTACGAATATTGTAATTCACATAACGACCAATCAGAACAGAACATGTGCCTCGAGCGGAGTCGAGGCAACATTTACTTTAAGAGGCGTACAGTTTTATTACTTTCAAAATACTTCATTTTTATTCTATTTCATTTGTTACATTTTTATATAGCTTAAAACCTTAATAATGTAATAGAAGTTACATATATTGTAATTTTCGTAATGACCAATCAGAGCAGAGCCAATGCCTCGAGCGGGGTCGAGGCGCCATCTTTACTTTTAGAGGGTGGACAGTTTATGTGACGCATTGGTTTGAGCGATAGCCAAGGATCGAGTTGGATCGTTGATGAGAGTATTTATATTCGGTAATTAAAGTAAGATCGGTGCCCCGAACTCGCTGCTCGGTCGTAATTGTTAATCTTTCGAACGTCATTATTGTCATCTCATAAAATAATGTGTAATCTAAATAAAATCTGTGAACAACCGTGATTATTGTTATTTATATAATATATGTATATACATTATAAAATGTTACGATGTAAAACGTGTTTGGCGGCGCCGTCGCGTTCTCGACGCCACCGAAGGGGTTGTTCTATGCTTTTTAAGTAGACTGTATTTGCGGGGGGTGCTATATTTGATACTCAACTATATTGCGATCAGATACGACAAGGGACACAAGACTAGGAAGGAAACTTGGCACATACCTCGTGGCGTTGCAGTTTCTACGTAGCTAGCCGGCTAGGTGATTGTTTTCGTTGCACTCCACTGTTTTTTCTCCGTCACAACACTGACGGACACTAAAGTCTAGTTTCAAAAGATCTCACACAACAATTATTGTTTATAAAGTGTGTCGGCATGCACTATATGCGGAACGATGCGTTTATTCCTACTCACTCGACCAGACGAAAATTCAAACTGTTCTTGCACGCGGCGCGGAGACGACTGTGGCGTGTTCGACGCGCTAATCAATGTAAGTATGTGCCAGGAAGGGGTACTTAAGCGAGGAGAGAAAGTGTCGCGATCTGATCACAATAATGCGTTAAATTTAAAAGATATAAAGCGGCGCAACCAGTGTTTTTTTTTTTAAATAATGACCGCTTTAAAAAGTCGCTTTTAAGTTTAAATGTTATACAAATGGGAAATAGGTATTTCAACTTGAAATCATATTCTGGTAGACTGTTTAATGATTACGATGATCAATAGATATTCTCGTTTTAAAGCAAGCACCCTCACACGCACTGAAAAGAAATTATGTGTATGTAGGAATGTTAGGCAGAAGGGAACGCAAGGTATGAGCGGATGTTGCATTACTCTGTGCTTACCGTTTTAGGGATGACGAATGTACTGTGTTAGAATAAGACGAGACGCGTTACAAAAATAATAATAAAGTGGTATAGACTTCTGTTCTTAAAAAGAAGTGTGAAAATACTTGTCACGGTTTGATTGGAGGGAAGGAGCGAAGGTTACCCATGACGTCACGCTCGCAGGGCAGCGAGGTGCCGACGGAGTTGTTGGCGGTGCAGAGGTACGTGCGGGAGGCGAGCACGCCCTCCTCCAGCTGCAGGAAGCTCTGGGCGCCGAGCTGCCGCACCTGGGCCGAGCTCAGGCTCTCGTTGCTGTTCTTCAGCGACCACGTGAACGTCACCTGCAATCAGCCATCAACAAACTCTGCATTTATTATAATTGAAAGTTGTTTTTCAACTAGCATACATGCATCGGTTCGTGCTCTTTTAAATACAGTACTACTTTTTATATCATAGGAGGCAAACAAACAGGCGAGTCACCAGATGTTAAGTGATCACCGCCGTCCATAGACACTAGCATAGTCAGTGGAATCGCAAGTGTGTTGTTCTCTCTAAATTAATATTTAACGGAGGTACAGTTAATTAGTCTTATAGTTATTTAACAAGACGAACTCAAATGGTTGAAATAAGTTTACGTAATTTGACCAATTTGAGCGTAACGAATGAAGAAATAAGAATTGTAAATTGGTCAAAGCGTAATTCGCTACTAAAGCCAAGTGTATGATAATAGTCACTAAATATCATCTTCCTTCAGTTAATAAAACTATTATGATTATGGATGAGCCAATAGAACACGTTTCAAAAGCACGAAACTTGGGTTTAATCATGGATTCCGAGTTAAAAAATGAGACGCATTTTGCTGTGTGAGTTCCAAACTGTTTTTATCGATTAAAAGTGATGTATAAAATGAGACCATTTTCGAGTGGAGACGATTACAACTTGTAGATACAAAGCTTTAAAATCGATTTCTTTCTGATATAATATACGCTCTTCGATTACTCTCTAGAACATTCCGTCTTATACAGAGTCTAAAATATTTGATGACGTTCCTGCTTCACAATACTTCCAAGAGCCCCATCACCCCTATCCTCAACAAGCATCTACTTCGAAAAATGAAAGCAATGTTTAAATTATATCTCTATGTCTTTTGTTTGGGGTAATTCAGTAGAAAAGACTTGCGATGGTGGTAGCCAGCACATCCTGACTATTGTGCTGTAGCAATACCATGACATCATTTTAATGTCTTCTAACGTTACATTTTTTTATGTTATTTGTAACTCTATTTTTGAGACTATTAAATTGTCCGTTACAATAAATATATGCCATTTCGTTCTTTTTTATGGTATATAAAAAATATCATCATATAATCGACAATCGAGTTTGAAGTGCCAACTTGTATACAATTAAAAAAAATCGAAGTTATAATTGTGCAATTATTGTTTGTTTATTAAAAACTATCATCACGTTCCATGTTAGTTCTGTGACTATTCGGCTTGCGAGCTAACTTTTGATTGCAATAAGCTTTCGATTGAATTTTGTCATTAACACTCACGTCTGTGGGGTTCGCGTGCGCCGTGCAGACCAGCACCTGCGCGCCCTCCACCTCCGTCTGCTGGATGCCGCACTCCGGCGCGACTGCGGACAGGCAGGCGGGGCGGTGAGAGCGAGCGCGGGGCGGGGGCGGGGGCGGGGCGGGGGCTATACTCACACATGACGTCGAGGAGGAGCGCGGCGGAGGCGGCGCCGTGCCGGTTGCTCGCCTCGCACAGGTAGCGGCCGGCGTGCGAGCGGCGCGCCGCCGGCAGCAGCAGCACGGCGCCGGGCTGTGCGAGCGCTCCGGCCGCGGCGCCGGTGCGGTGCGCGCGCGCCTCCGACTTGCTCGCGTTTTCCCGCCGCCACGAGTACGACGGCGCCGGGAAACCCCTGCACACACACCGGACACGACGACGTGACCACACTTGCCTTACACATCACAACAAATCATGAACGTATGATAGAAATACGATGACGCTGTATCCGATCGTAAATACAATATGTCGCGGAAACGTTCACGTGATAGTTATAAAAGTATGACGTAGTCCTACGTAAACGTCATCTTTAGTAGCCGATACAGTAATCCACTACTGTATATAGTTGCAAACATATGTAAAGATGTGAAGGCTCTAACGTCCGTGTGAGACCGACTTACGCTAAATTTTTTTCTACACTGACTACGGTATTGCCTCGACAAATCTTTAGAACTTCACCGAATTACGACTTACGCTCCTATTTAACTACGCCTTTTATAGGCTTGCTTCATATCAAATGGTACCGCGTAATATTTATGTCAGTAGAAATACTTTTTAACGCTGGAGGAGACATTTATGTCGACATCTAAAATTAATGTCGACCAATGAGCAATTTGCCAGTAATGCCGGTTGTTGCTGTCACATCAGCATGCAAGTCTCTTCTCGACTGACGGGTATACTCAGGCCAATTCTGGAATGCGACAGAATAAACAAGAGGCACTTTTACGATATAATTACCATGTGCCGTGATGATATACTCGTATACAACAACCCGGTCACATATAGATGTCTACAATCTCATGTATTAAAGCTAGCTAAACATGTAACAATGTGACATTATATAACACTTAGTTGTTACGAGTACGTCCATAAATAGGAATTTGTTTATTAAGGAAGCTATGTAACTCACATCGCAGAACACGACACTTTGGCAGGGACTTGGTTCTCGACGACGGACACCACTTCGGGATCGACGGTGATGTTTACCGGTTCGTCTGCAAGACACGATGGCGGTGAAACAATAATGTGAAGTCACACACAGAAGTGTAACTGTGTATGGCGGAAAGAAACTACAGTGGAGACTAACACTCGACGGCGAACTTGGTGGTGCTGTTGACGGAGGATCCCGCGAGGTTGCTCGAGGAGCGGCACGTGTAGGAGGCGGTGTCCGTCGTGCGGTTGAGCACGCCCAGCGGCCACGCCGACATGTTCCAGTGCTGCACACACACACAGAGAGCGAGAGAGAGACGGTCTAGCGGGGTGGGGGTGCAGGGGGGTGGTAGGGTGGTGGGGTGGAACTGACCAGCGTGGACTGCGTCGCCTCGAAGTCGTTCCTGTTGACTTGCGGCGGGATGTGTTGTTCCCGCACGTAGTAGCGCGCGTCGTCGGGCGCGATCAGCTCGCCGTCCTTGAGCCAGTGCACGGAGCAAGCCGGCGCGCACTCCACGGTGCACGACAGCGAGATGTTCTACAAACATTCACAATATAATTATTTATTACACGCGCCGGTAGAAATACGACTCTTTAATGATGCCAATAACTATGTTATATAATATGACCAAATTGTTAATCTAAAAAAACCTCAACAGTTGAAAACTACAGGTTTCAAAACCATACTCGTATCTTGTTATTAAGTGATCATATTTAACAGAGTTATAAACCGTGAGGTAATTTGTGACCAAAACACTATTGGATAAGGACAGATCTATTTACTACAAAAACATTTACGTAAAACCTGGCAATTTTGCCGTCGGATGTTCTATTTCTTCAACTTCAATTTCTGAAGTATTAACGTCTATTACACCGAAACTACACTTTTTTATTATGTAGGAATATCCTTAAACGAAATTTGATTTGTTTATTAACACCATTTACTTTTTTACGGCAACCCAGTAATATACAAATGACGGTAATCCTCGTTACTTTTTTTCAATGATAGCGTCCGACGACTGAGTGTTCCGAATCTATTATCTATACTATAATAAAACTGTAGCAAGGTCAAATCTGTACATTAAATATTTTTTGAAAATTATAATCAGGGTAGACTTTGTTATCGATATAGAAGCCAAAAATAATCCTTTTACAATTTTTGTCTGTCTGTCTGTCACTGTAAACACGCATCACTCTGAAAGTACTGAATCGATTTGGACGAAACTTGACACAGTGAAAACTAATATTACAAGATTACATCTACGATACTTTTTATCCCATAATACACAAGAGGTTCTCCAGGATAACGGACGAAAGTAAAAAAAAATAGTTAATGAAATTCTTGACGAATTTTGGTTGGACGAACTTTTCTTTGTGCTATATATAGCCGTCAGATTAGCTAAACATTTAAGCTATATTTCATATTTTTATCGTTTTGTATTCGGGGAATCCCTGGTACCACCGATCCGATTTTGAATTTTTTGTCAATGTTAGAAAGGTATATTACCCTCAGTGTTATAGATAATGTTTTCAATAGTTAATCACAATCCTATTTATGATTCTGTTTATTTTTTCCAAAATTTAGGTCCGGCAATGTTACCTTACGTTATAGTTGATTTAGTTTATATATCTTGATATAGTTTTATAGAATAAATCGGATTTAAAAATTGTTGTGAGGAATAAAGTTGCAATGTTGCTTGGTTTTGGTATATCTTTTTAGTGACATTTTTATATATAACTTGAAGATACTAACATCAGATATATAAAAAGTAAGGAAATTAATAAAGGACTATTAATCATTATTGCACATTTTCCTCACATTATTGGTACGTACATAAAAATAAAAAAAGGTAAGAACGACGCACCTGGGACTTGTAGAGAGCGCCACTATACTGATTCATTGCGTACTTGAAGCTCGGAGGCGCTGGAATGGAAGGAAACGTTAATAAGTAAGGGCAACGTGCGAGAGCGAGACAGCAGTCTGTTTGTCGAGTACTGACCGAGCACGTCGATGTAGCGCGTGTCCGCTGCACCCTCGCCGGCCTCGCTGAGCGCGCGGCACGAGAAGTTAGTGCGGTGGTCCAGCGTGACCGGGTCCACGGTCCACGTCGGCCACACCACGTCCGTGACGGGCCGCCCGCCGCGCTGCCAGCGGTACCTGTGGACACGCGCACTCGCACTCACTCGCTCACACGCCCTCCCGCCCGCTCGCTCCGTCCCGCTCACCTGTACGCCTCGGGCCGGCCCTTCTCCTCGATGCTGCAGGTGAGCACGAGACTCTTGCCCTTCACGACGCGCCACGGCGAATACGTCAGCTTGGCGGCTCCCGGGGGGTCTGTTGCAAACAATAAATAAACTGCTATAACACATTACTAACGTTTTTAAACATCGCGGACATAACGTTCGTGGGCGATAGTACCTTTATAACTAGATGTCATGTTATGTCATCATTAATCATAGAATACTTCCTCATTGTCATTGAATCGAACAATCACATAATACCTATCAGGCATTAATAATAATAGAGTGTACCTTAAACAACAAATACTGTTTTAATAAAAGTATTTCAAAAACTGTCTAATTTTCATGCTTAACCTTAACCTTTATAACGATCAACAAAAAAAAAAAAATACCCGCTGAGCCGAGAAACTCATAAATTGAAAACATTACATAATAATTTAAAATATTACTCCTTTCGATATCTAGTCTAAAAACGCGAAGGCGCCATCTATTGCAATCATAGTGAATTGGGAATGAATTAACATATAGTAATACACTATTGAATATAACTACGTTTTATCTTTATAAATGGGAGCTAACCGGCCTCCGCGGGAGAGTGAGCCTCGCTTTTTTTTTGGAATTGACTACGCGAATATTTTTTTACAGCTTCATCGGACTACTTAGGCGAGCGCTTAAGGCATTCAGCCGATTTTCTTTAGCAACCAGCAACTAAACCCCGTTCCATTTTTGTTACGCCTTTTATAGGCTCGACTTCGTATTAAAAGGTAGCGCGTAATATTTATGTCAGTACAAATACCTTCTGACGGTAAAATGAGCATTTGCGCGCGCATACTTATCTAATAAAAATATCTTTATTTGTAAATCCGTTCCATTTCTACAAATAAAATATGCTCCCATTTTCAACGTTAATGAAAACTGTGTTGTTTAAGACAGTTACCCATATAATGCTTTAAGTAATGTTACTAAAGCTTTAGTAATACTAATTATAAGACGTTATGATTATAACTCAACACTAATGATATCTTCTATATTCATTAAGATGATATGCTGTAATAGCCAATTTTAATCTAAAAAATACCCAATGCAAATAGTAATAACGCATGAGACACCGCGGATACAGCTAGCTACTAATATGTGAGAAATAAAAAGGGTTGCTATATCTTGTAGACTTTTCTAAGATATTCAAGTCCATGGTATGCATTACGTTAATATATTTCATAAAGTCAAAGAGATAAGGACGGGTATGTGGCGACTATGGTTCATACTGTTTGTTGATGGACAAGGGCCTCATTAGTTTTACAAGCACAAAACAGGTAAATTCGTACAAAAATAGAGCAGAGAGAATGTATAAAGTGCAACTAACAGTTGACGACGAGTTCTGTCTTGTCACTCTCATCTCCCCATCCGGCGAGGTTCTTGCCTTTACACGAGTAGTTCCCGTGGAAGCTTCTAGTCGTGTCCTGCAGCAGCAACATCGAGGGGTCCACCTCGTTGCACAGGTTCTCTGGAATTGTTGTAAATATCCTCATTACACTCTCTCTTCTCATGTCACTACACTAGCCTACCTCTGACATTTATGGACTTACGACAGGCGACACCACTGGTTCAAGCGATTTGTCTATGTAAAGAAGAATCGGGTTATTTGACTCCTAAAGGCCAAAGCATAATGTTATATTGTTTGTATCAATATCTGAAACACTTCGAGACGTATATGACGTAAGTATAGGGAAGCTTACCATCTCCATCCGTGGAGTTACAGTCGGGCAGGTGTTTGAGCAGTTCGCCGTCGAGGAACCACAGCACCTCGTCGAGTTGCGCGGGATTCCCGCGTACCACCGCGCACTGCAGCGTCACGTTGCGGTGCTGCGACTCGAGGAGCGGGCTCGGCGCACTCGCCTCCAGCCGCACCGCCGGCCTGACTGCACGCGCGAAGGACGACGTCAGTGCGGCACAGAGCGGCACAGAGTGCCACATAGCGACACAGTGTGACACGGTGCGACACAATGTAACACAGAGCGATACGGTGCAGCACAGAGCGGTAGGAGCAGACTCACAGAGCACGTCGACGCTGATGGCCCCGTCGCTGGCGGCGGGTCCGACGGCGTTGCGAAGGTGGCAGGTGTAGTTGCCGAGGTCGGCGCCGGTCGCGTTGTTGATGATGAGCGAGTGCTGGTCGGTGTCGCCGCCCGCGTACCGCCCCGGATCCGTCACGTTCACGCGCGCTCCGTTACGGTACCTGGACGCAGCGAGGCACTATAACAACACTACTACTGGTTTTGTTCAGTGTGACTTACAGTATTATGATTGTTGTCGATAGTGATAATCGATAGAAATTATATTTATTACTAGCGGGCCCGGCAGACGTTGTCCCGCCCTTATTATAAAAAAATCCTTGATAAATTATATACTAAAATGTTCCTCATCAATCACTCTATCCACCGGTGAAAACCGCATGAAAATCCGTTTGGTAGTTTTTGAGTTTATCGCGAACAGACAGACGCGGCAGGAGACTTTGTTTTATACTATGTAATGATGATAGACGAATGAGCGAAAAAAAACGACCAACCCCGCCAAGTGCTTCATGCTCACTACTTTATTTTCGTTAAAAATTTATTACTCAAAAGATAATAAAATACCACGAAGCATGGATTCTCACTTATACGCAAAAACTCCCTGGAGAGCTCTAACTAGACGATCAACATCTTGGAGCATTAAAATGATTGCAAAAGACTTGCAACATTATTACCTACTCGACATGGGCAATAATAATCTACTAGATAATTGGTAGCTAAAAATAAAAAAAAAATGTACGGTTTTATGCAACCACGTCGCAATGAAACTTTTTTTCGAATCATAGGCATTTCACTGAAAAATTTCCGAAAATTATTCAATTTAAGATATTAATATCGCGTTTTTAATCTCAATAGTTGGAGAATGATAAAGGGAAATCAATAGTAGACAAGATATCCAACTATAAATTTTAATTTTAATTCGCGCATTAGAGTACGGAATACATAATAAATACAATCATTCAGTTGATACACATTGTTCTTCGCTACTGCCGAGCGCTTTTCATTGTATTCCTACTCGTAAGCCGCACGCCGGCTGTAATGCGACTTGCGATAGATGAACGAAAATATTTCAGGCGACGAAGAAAAACGTTTCACTTTAAAAAACTACTACTGCTGTACCATTTAGCAGTTGTATGATCATTACTTCACTTACCACATCACCTCGGTGAGTGAGGAGGGATTGCTCTCGTATTCACACTTAAGCAGAATTTTGGCGCCCTCGATCACAGTGATATTCTTCGGTTCCACCCTCACGATCGGCGGATCTGCAACATGACAATATCGACCACTCAAAACGCACTTACTCATGTAATATTCTGTGTACAATTTTGTGGTGAAATATAATCGCATGAATATTATTATTAATATTATAATGAAAAATCGCAGTGGTTTAGTGGTTTAACAGGTAGAAAATCAATCCGAACCACCATACGTACCAACGAATCCTTAGAGATCACTGTGGTCTGACGGTGAAGGATAACATCGCGAGGAAACCTGAACCTGAGAAATGTTCTTGTAGTACCTACTACTGTGTGTGGCAAAACGTAGGACTGTAAGTTTCTCAGAGTTTGAAATCGTTAGTTAATACGTCGTAAGCTGGCGTAGTGATTATGCCCATACCTTTTTTCGAGAAGAGACCTATGGGTCTACAGTGAGTCTCCTAGAGGCTGATGATGATGACGAAAAGTATTCTCTTTCTTTGGATTAAATAGAAAACCGTGGTTTTAGATGGAATAATCTCTAAGTTAATGAGCATGTGGAAAAAAAGATCCTAGGAGACAAACAAGACAGAGGGGATACTCACACCAGATCTCTAGTTCCCTGGTCGTGTGCAAGGGATGGTCGTTGGTCTCGGTGGTGACCTCGTTGAACGCCTCGCAGTGGAACTTCTGTCCGTTTTCAAAGCGCGTCGCCTCGAAGGTCAGGTTCGACGTGGTCTCGTACGTGGTGTCACTCTGTCATCAATACGAATAGTGTATAACCTGTTGGCACACGGCGCTCGCTGCACAACACTTGCATTATACAATTAATACTCATATTTGTGTAATATTTTAACTCTGTCCTGCATCCCGCGCATCCCACATACCCTCACCGTGCAGTCCGTAAAACCTCTTTAAATTAAGTAACTTATCTAGTTACAATACATTTCTATACAAATTATACTTAGGGCGATATTTATAACGGTATGACGTCAATCATAGATGACGTCCTCCTTATCATTTAATCGATCAGTCACTCAAGACCAATCAAGTATCAGTAATAAAAGCGTTTACCTTAAACAGCAGATACACTACTGAATATAGATACTTATTATTTTCAGAGATGTGAATGGTTTGGCGCTTCACGCGAGAGTGAACTCCGCTCTGCTTTCACTACGTACTCTATAGGCCTGCTTCCTATTAGGGCAGAGGTTCCCAGACTTTTTTACCCATAGATCACTTTCAAAATTTAGCTGATTCCGACCCCTTACAACTACATTTCCACTATAATCCCAAAACATATGCAAGGATTTCCAAGTAACAATCGCTGAGCTTCTTAATAATAGGTATTTACCTATGAAATTGCCGTTCTGCAGTACTGGCCATTTCAAATCAAAATAATTTTTGTTTGGCTAAGAATTCTAATTTCAAATTAATTTTATTTTAAAAACATGGAATTCTTTTTCCAAAAATAGTCATTTGTTTATTGATTAGTGTTACATTTTCATCGCATTTCAATCTTTTTTGTCATCATGGATACGTTAAAAATTCGAGTAATTATGGAATATGAGTACCGTCGTGGCAGCAACGCGGCACAAGCGGCACGCAACATCAACGACGTTTACGGAGCTAACACTACAAACCACCGCACCACCTGTTATTGGTTTGCTCGCTTCCGTTTTGGGAATTTCGACCTGAAAAATGAACCTCGTGGTCGTCCGAAGACTTTGGTCGACAATGACGAATTAAAGGCAATTGTGGAAGCTGATGATACACAATCTACGACTGAATTAGCAGCAGCTTTCGACGTTAGCATCAAAACAATATTGGTCCATTTCCGTCAAATTGGCAAGGTAAAAAAGCTTGACAAATGGGTGCCCCACGAACTCAATGATCGCCAGCGCGCAGTACGCGTCGAGACGTGCCTTGCACTGCTCAACAGACACACAAATGAAGGAATTTTGAACCGCATTATTACCGGCGATGAAAAATGGATTCTGTTTGATAACCGCAAGCGCTCAGCAAGTTGATTGGATCCTGGTTCAGCACCTAAACAATGCCCTAAACGAAAACTTACCCCTAGAAAAGTGATGGTCACTGTTTGGTGGTCTAGCGCCGGTGTGATTCATCACAGCTTCTTACCAAACGGGGTAAGCATTACTGCAGACATGTACTGTGAAGAACTGAACACAATGATGGAGAAGCTGGCACATCTCCAACCAGCATTGGTTAATCGCTCGTCTCCGCTGCTTTTGCACGACAACGCGCGACCTCATACTGCACAGCAGAGGGTCTCCAAATTGCAAGAACAGGGGTTGGAAATTCTCCGTCATCCACCCTACTCACCAGACCTTGCGCCTACAGACTACTACTTTTTCCAGAATTTGGATAACTCCTTGGCGGGAAAAAAATTCAATACCCGAGAGGCAGTACAAAATGCCTTTGAAGAATTTGTTGCCTCCCGTCCAGCTGATTTCTTTAAGAAGGGCATCAATAAACTGCCACTGCGTTGGCAAAGATGCATTGATTGCTTGGGTGATTACTTCGATTAATACAAATAAAAAATACATGAAAAAAATTCGTTTAAATTTTTTCATACAAAACGGCAATTTCATAGGTAAAGACCTAATATTATCTGCCTACATTCATAGGTGAAGTCTAGCTAACATTTTAGTTCTTCACTGTCGAAAACAGATAAATTTTCGTTGGCCCCCACTTTTTGTCACGCTAACGTAGATCCCCGTCGAGTCTTGCGACCACTTTCGGAACTAAGGTATGAGAGGGTAGCGCGTAATATTTATATAATTATGAATAATTTTAGACGGTAGAACGGGCATATTCGCCTACATCGATATTATTATCTAGTTGGTGTGAAGTAATCAAGAGGTAAATAATTATGTTTAACTGGATGTTATCAAACATTTTGTAAAAGGTATCTGCACAGTACACGTTCCACTAATGTATCTCCTGTTGTATCCGTGTATGGAATAATGATCAACACCTTGAGTATTTTGCATTGTAAATCACAATTAATTAGTTATGCATAGAAAGTAATGAGATTGTGTGCGTCGGCTTCGTGTTCCCATTGCGCGTGTGGATTTGTGCGTGCCTTATTTTGTAAACATTACAGTGTCGTCCCGGTGTGCGGGAGTGCGGGGGTGACGTGGTAATAATGACGTCGTAGGTCTGTAGAGTGTCTTTGCTGGCTATAGTGACGTCATAGGTCTGGAGGTATTTGTACAGAATTGTTTTCAAATAATATGACAATAATGTATTTCTCTCGAGTAGAACGATACATCGCGATCAACTATCAGTGTTCGTGTAGGAGCGATGAGTTGTATCGATAAGCTGGGAAGCCGCATTACTGTCAAGGTGAATGTGTGTATGTTCATATATATATGTATGTGTGTGTGTGTGTGTGGGGCGGGTCGGTGGCTGTGTCTGTGTTCGCCTGCGCGTGCGCGAGTGTGTGCGGTGGTGTGTGGTAGCAGCACGGAACTGCAGAAACAGGACTCACCATCTCGACCTCCCGCTGCTGCTCCTCGCACATGCAACAAATATGCATATTAATTAATCGTTTACATATCAAACATACACGACATTTTATAATTACATATAAGAATCTATAGGACAATTAATTTCAAAGTTCTTAGTTATCACTCACTATAGATAATTCGAAAATGAGAAATGTAGCATGTAACAAATAAAATAATTGTGTAATCGTTGTGTATAATCAGCAGTTTCTGTGACGTATCTACAGAGATTTTATGAATAAATATGTATACACATGTTTTCTTATCAGCTATAACACTCGACGGACCCCGGGAAATTAAAAACAAATTGAAACTCAAATTGATGATATTTGAGTATATGAGTATTTATAAATTCTAATAGAAAATCGCATTTACTGGCGAATGATCGCAAAAATCAATTATTACATAAAAGGGGCAAACGAACAGGCGGGTCACCTGATCGTAAGTGATCACCGCCGCCCATAGACACTAGTAACACCGAGAGAGTCGCCAGTGAGTTACCAGCCTGTGTTCGGGGCGAGAGGTGTTGGGGAAGTAGGGAGGAGGGGGAAAGTGGTCCTCCGGCGCTCTCTCAGACCGAACGAAACGCAACAATGCACTATTACTTCACGTCGGTTTTCCGTGAGAGAGTAGTACCCCAGGCGAGCCGACCCATTCATGCTGAAACCAGTGATAACTTCAACGTGGCTCTGCCGCCTACAGAATTTCTACAACTATAATTTTGTGTAACTATATAATAGACTACACAATACGAGATTAATCAAACGCCCGAATAATCTATTGTCAGGCTAGAATGAAAAAACGTGTATGCAGTTCATCCGCGGTAGCAGTGAATCCAGCGATAAATTACACAATTTTTATACAAATCATAATATATTTTATCTCATTCACTGCGATGAGAAGATTCACTCCAAAAAAGATTACAAGGCCGATTCAGGCACGAGGAGGTGCGGTGTGGGACGCGGAGGGGGCGGGGCTACAAACGTTTTGTTTCTACAATATTCTTGATGTGTTTTTCTGTTTGATGAAACATACCCGAGTTCCGCGAAGTGAAGTATAACATTAAAAGATGTAGGAGCGTTACGCGCTGCGCTGCGATAACCAGCTTTAATTGATGTCTGTCGAGTAAACCGCAACAGATAATTCGTAATATTATTTAACTAGCGGGCCCGGCAGACGATGTCCCACCCTGATTATAAAAAAATCCTAGACAAATTATATACCAAAACGTTCCTCGTGAATCACTTTATCCACTAGTAAAAACCGCATAAAGATCCGTTCAGTAGTTTTTGAGTTTATCGCGAACAGACAGACAGACAGACGCGGTAGGGGACTTTGTTTTATACTATGTAATGATATAACATTTCTTTTATGAATGTACATAAAGCTAGCTTTGAATTTAATTATGTTTTCATTTTTATAAGTCCGTAATATAAATTAAGGAAAAGGCAAGAAAAGTACGTGGGATTTGATTGCAGTAACCCATCATTTTAATATATAGAAGAGTTCTCGAATTCTGTTGTCGCAGCACATAGACACACGTTCGTCAGCTGGTTATTAACTGGGAGGCTGCAGGACCCGTTAAGCAAACACATCTCATCATCCCTTGTTATCATCCTATAGTTCATCTCTATTTTGACATTGAAGGTCAATGTCTTATCGCTGGATTTAAGTCGATAACTGTGGTGTCTGAACGGTTTTTTTTTCGAACTGAGTACGCTATTGGCCTACCAATGTTTTAACAGCTTCACCGGATTAAGTGTCTGAACGGACCGAAAGCGCTCCTCCTACCATCATTAAATGAGTAACGCTTTATAACATACTCGAATTAACTCATCAATAAATTGGAAACCTAACGTTCTATTATAATATAATTTACAAATTAAAACATTTCAAATAATAATTCCGGTGTCGGCCTTCATGCTGATATGTTAGAAACTGACGTCGATTTTATTTTAAATGCCAATCACAGTATAAATATTTTACAAATTTATCTCCTTCTAGCGAAATAAGTGATCTGCACTGTATTTGCTGGATTAATACACCATACATGTGGTTCAATTTGTTCAGGGATCGATTGTAAAAGCACTTGAGGTAGAAGTGCTCGTGCGTTCCAATACAACTCCCGAGGAGTCAAAAATAAAAAAAAAACCTATTATCAACTGACATCAGTTAAGATTGCGATTGTTTTATAGAGTCGATCATGAATAGGTATATGATTTAGTGTCTGTTTATGGTATTTTTTTATCCGACACTTTGTTTTTAACTAACACGAGCAAGACGACAAATCCACAAAAAGACAACAATTCAGACAACTAACAGACAAGAGGACAATAAAATTGATCATTTGGCTAATTGAATTATGTCTTTTTTTGTTCTCTCGAAGTGACTATGCTATTGTCCTGGCAAGGTCTTTACAGCTTCACCGGACTACATTGAATTATGTCGGATCGATAGCCGCATGTCATTAAAAGACCGCGACCACATTAAAATGCAAGCTATCTGTACTGTGGCGCAATCTCTGAACAGCAAACTAAATCTTGGGTGATTAAATGTAATGCAGAAATTAATTTTGTCTCAAACAGTGACCATTTAATAAAAATCGACTATCATTGGATTTTGTTGTTAGTTGAAAGCGTGCGGTTGTCCGTCGTGTCGGGAGTTCAACTCGCCTGATTACGTTACGGACGCGTACAGTTAGAATATACCCGGGCAGGTTTCTCTCGAACAAATAATAGAAATCTTATATTAGTAAAACCAATAAAGTTTCACAAACGAAAAATCAGCTTTTACAAACAGACTTTTCCTTTAAAATGTCGAATGGAACTAAATTCTCTCTAAAGAGAAGGAAAATATAAAATTCTCTGGTATCAAGGCGACTCGGTACAGGGACCACAGTGCTCTAAGAAACCTGCCAGTAAGACAAGTTTAGCCTCATTCAAATGTATGTCATAAAAATTACCGGTATCATAAAATTTTAGTATATAAAAATGAAGTGTCATTATGTTTGTCCACGATGAACTCCGAAACTACTCATCCGATCTTCATGAATCTTTGATATGTAATTTGGTCGAACTCGAGAGACAGGATAATTTATATTTCGATTAATGACCTCAATATTTTTAAATAACAAATTAAATGATTGTCAATGTCAATTATTCTTATTAATTGTAAGTTTCATAAGTGTCGAACAGATGGTGCTTTAAATTTAGTTTGTTGACAGAAATCTGTAGAACCGACTGTTGCAGATATCTCATAGATGGCTCCACGTTTTAATTTTGAAAGTAGTTTATCATCATTTTAATTCAACACGTAATAACTGAGCCACATCAACGCTCAGATAAGACTCAGCTAGTATGTATATTGTAGAATAAATTACAGGTAAAAAGCACTTAAACTTCCTGATGATATAAAATGATGATTTCGATTTTTAAATCCGAGATTCTGGATGTGAAAGTCACGGTTCACTTTCGCTGGCTGTCCAATACGCCTAAAAAAGTTTTAATTTAGAAAAAGGTAATGTCGATACTCACGTGTATGGTGTGCGTGGTGGCGTCGAGTCGGCGCGTGCCGTTGTACCAGACGAGCTGTGCGGGCGGTCGCGCCCCTCGCGCGCTGCACGACAGCGTCAGCAGCGTGCCCTGCGTCGCGTGCTCCCCCACGCCTGATATCACCATCTTGTTCGGGGGCACTGTTCACATAGTTACAACCACTTCATGTACACATACACCTAGAGAAACGATTGGTAGGCCTTGCTCTGCCTCACAAAGGTAACGTTGTAATAAATCATTGAATTGATGCATGCTATGACTGCACTTTGCCTCCAACGTAGTTGTTTTATGTTTGGCCCAACGTGTTACAGCACTACCTGATTACGAAGTACAGTGAAATTATTAATATGAAAACTTTCTCCTTGAAGAAATACCTAGGTTTGTATATAGATAAATATAGCTACATTTGAGATAATCGAAGTGTGTAAAATAAGTCTGCCTCCGTAGTACTTAGTCTAAATCCTACAGCTAGACTTAGCTGAGTTGTTAGAGTCGAATGCGTGAACAGATCTATAAAAACTGATTGCCCTAACAGTACCGGGTAAACTGACTAGTTGAGAGCGAAACTACACAACGTGTCTCTCGAGTGGCATCGGCCGCCCGCAACACTCCTCACTCTACGGACACAGGGCAATAGCACCGCAGTGAAATAATTTTAAATCGTCTTCTTAAACTTAAAATGTTACTTGAAAATCCAAATAATTGCGATAAACCCAAGGATCTCGGTTTACGATATTATCTTAATATAAAAAACAGCATTTTTATCATTAATAACAGTTATTAATTTTTATCATTTATGGGAATTGATTTATGCTTATTGCATAAACATTAAAACATTTTTACAAATGCAAACGGTGTTGGTTATTGTCATTATTTTATTTGAAACTTTTAGGGAAACTTACAGCTAAACAAAAAAAATACATTGCATTTTTAAACATAAACGAAGGCCATTTACAAGTTTCCGCAACTATAAGACAATTTTCATTTCCCTTAAGAAAATATGATCCGAAGAAAGAAATTAAAAATTAAAAAGCTGGAATTTAGAACGCATTTGAGTTTCTGAACACTTGCTTTAAACAGATCTACATTCATTATTATGTGAATTATCGTACTGTATAGTCATAACTGCACTGTGTACATGAATGCTGGTCTCATCTGCGAACGAATAGTAAAACTAACTGATCCGGCATTTTTTTCAGCCTTCGGGGAGTTTCAGGAATTGAATGCTCGCATCGTAGTTCCATTCCCCTCGCAAACCCCACCTCATCTCCACAACCTTACCCGCACACGTGTTTACGATAGTAGTCAAGAGTTCAGGTAACGGAGTTTGTATACAAAGCAAATTTAAATTGTCTGCCAGTCACAAGGTAAACTATAATGTGAGCTCTTCTCTGTAGATTTTTACTCGTAGGAACATTTTAGTAGAGCACTGTCGTTACATTGCTAAAACTTGATCATGATTGATTCGCAATTTCAAAGTCGACTGTTAGCTATTTCAACAAACTATAGTTCTGTTCTTGAAAAATATAATGTAATTTGTGAGCTGGATATCAGGATCACTGAATGGCCTGTAGTCGGAGTCGAGAGAAGGTGAGAGGCGGCACGACAGGTAGGATAGTCAGTCACCATTTACAGTCCGTTTTGTGATATTGAACATAAAATATAATTTGATTAACTAAAGTGTATTGAACAGGACGTTACGGTCCCGTGGAGAGGTGGCGCGGGCGGCGGAGGGCGGCGGAAGGCGGTGGAGGGCGGGGGAGATGCGGACTAAACGCTCTCGGGTCGCTCTACACCACTTCACTATATTAATTAGTTCCATTACTGGCTGTCGACAGTACAAACGTTAACATCCCTACACACCATCAACAAAACGATGCGACGATACCGTGAATTGGGTCCTTTCGTCTCGTCAGTGTGTTTAATTTTAGCCTTTGATTACGATTAGTCTTAGACAGCCTTACACCCGAACAAAAGTTCGTGAGAAACAGAGTTATAGTAAAAATAGTTTAAATTTAACAATTATGTACGCTCGTTTGACCTGATTCAGTTGACTAATTTGAGCATTAGTTTTGGAGGCAGATACAGTTTTTCCCATTTAATTTGGCGACAGAATAAATTTTCATTAGAGCACTCGGCTCGAGGCGGTGTCTCAGCTGATACCGCGTTATTAACGAGTGCGATTATCTCAAGAGACGTTACATCACATTGATGTAAGGTCAACTGATTTCACGCCTGAGCGACAAGGATTAGGTTTAGAAAGATCCTTAGCTCTTTATTCGCTACTCATCATCAGTCGGTAGTGGAAAATCAGTAACTAGCCATACAGTAAGTAAGTAAGTACAGTAAGTAAGCGGAGTAACCGCTATATTAAACAGTGGGAACTAACGATTCACTAATCTATAAAAATGTATTTATTGGTATATACCAATAGTTGCAGTCGGTAATTCAGTTCATTCTTCAGGTTCAGTATCAGCTCGGAGCAAGACGTTGCTTAAGACATTGATTAGAGTGAAAAGCTGCCTTGTAATATAATAATTGTGATTAGTGTAAACTTCGGTTTATGATTTCACTTGTTGAGTATAGTGAGGAGCAGATTGTAGTGGTACTGACCCCTGACGTTGAGTGACAGCTTGGTGAGGATATCGTTTTGAAGTGCGGCGGAGGACACGACGCATACGAGGTGGGCCGCGAGTTCATCGCGCGTCACCGTCAGTTGCAGCGTGTGCACCACCGTCTGCTTGTCCGGCGTCACGGTCTGAGCTGGAAGTCAATTATATACTCTTACTTAATTATAATAACAACCATCCATTAATATTAAATTGATTGTATAGTAATTCTTCCAAATTTATATATTACTAGCTGACCCGTGCAACTTCGTCTGCACCAAATCGGTTATCACTGGTTTCAATTATATTTTAAAACGCGAAAAATTTTAATAAACCTAAAACCCGATTCCGTTTGTGTACCGAAAAACCGTTTCCAATTGTGAATCCAAACTATCAAGGGATATTTTAAAATAAGTTTACAACTTGTTCGTAGTATCATCTACCGGGTTCAATTAAAATAAAAACTAACCTATATATATTGGCGGTAATGTAAAAAAAAGCTTTAGAGGTCTATGGACCCCCAGTTAGAACGAAGTTCCTTCCCTTTTTTGTAGAAGTTTACATTATAAAATATGAAGTTGATAGAGTTAAATAAATTAAACACTGAATGATATCATAACTATTTTCAACTGCGGGATACCTGGCTGCCGGTAAACGTTGCGTTTATTAGTGCATATCGCACCTTTGCAGGCAAAAATATTGATTTTTATATAGTTATAGAATGTTTTGTTTTTCACTAACTTTGAAACGCTACTAAAACATAAAATTATTATTGCCAGACATTTTTGCTATTAAGAATAATATGTCCGATGCTATTTTTTGTAAATAAAAAAAGTATGTTCAAACATGTTAAGATAGCTGTAATCTTAATATTATTTTATTTAGACATAAAAGAGGGTAAATTGAAAATAATATGTATAGAATAAATTAGCTATAGTTTAGCACAACACTGGCTGTATGATAAAGATAGCGATAATTGTGGAAGCATCTGTTATAGACGCATGTATTCAAGATGGCGTCAGTCAAAAGTTATATGTCTACGTTTATCTTTATTTTTCATTGTTTACGGTGAAATCTCAATATCATAATCTATACTATAATAAAACTGTAGCAAGGTCAAATCTGTACATTAAATATTTTTTGAAAATTTTGATCGGGGTAGACTTTTTTACTGATATAGAAGCCAAAAATAATCTTTTTACAATTTTTGTCGGTCTGTCTGTCTGTCTTTCTGCCCCTGTGAACACGCATCACGCTGAAAGTACTGAACCGATTTTAACGAAACTTGACACAATAATAACTAATATTCCAAGGTTACATTTAAGATATTTTTTGTCCCATAAAACGCAAGAGGTTCTCCAGGATAACGAAAGACAAAAAATTTTAGTTAATGTAACTAGACTTTTTTGCGACACCTAGTACAAGAGCCAGCAATGTTGGAAGAACGAGAATTTTAGAAAAGCTGGTTCTTTAAAATGAAGATATATTATGCCCTTCCAAACAGAAGCCGGTTAACGTTGTGTTTTTTAATGCGCATCACACCTTTACAGGTTAAAATTTTGGGTTATAAATAATTTAAGGAACATTTTTTTTCAGTAACTTTTAAACGCTATTAAAAACATGAATTTATCACTGCCAGACAATTTTATTATTGATGATAATGTGCCCGATGATATTCTTTATAAATAAAATAATTCATTTCAAACCATTTTATTTTTTCCATTACAAAGAACATATTTCATTTTATTAACCTATTAAATTAAATATATTAAATTATTTATGATATTGAGATTTCACCGTAAACACCGTAAACGAAAAACAACGATAAACGTAGACATACGACTTGAGACTGACGTCATCTTGAATACATGCGTCTATAACAGGCGCTTCTACAATTATCGCTATCTTTATCATACATAAAATGGGGTAAACATATCAATGCAGTTGCAGTATCTAGCTCTAAGTTTCTAAACGTTTTCAAAGCATTAGCCGGTTTTAATTTTTTTTTAATTTAATTTGTTTTAATTTAGGTATTAGCCTGGGGTGTTCATCCATAACATTTAGTTCGTTTATACTTCAATATTACACGCAGTCGAATTGACTATGCCAGCTTTCTTTATGATAGTAGTGCTCAGGTTAACCTCTATAAACTTGAAAAAGTCCAAAACTAGGCCATGAGAATTATCGGGGGTTTCATTAAAAGTACTCCAATCCATGTTATGGAAAGCGAATTGAGCATATGTCCGTTACATCTTAGGAGACAATATTAAGCTGGCAAAATTCTATTTAAATATAAGTCATTCGAAAAGAACGAACTAACTAATGTGTCAGAAGAACTGTCCACCTCTTTTCAATCACTCTATTGGCGTAAAAGAAGAAGACCACTATTTTTTCTCAATATAAAAATACTCCAAGTCAAACAAGTATAAAACATGAAATGTTCACTTTACACACCTGGGTTGATAACATTGATTTGCAAAATATAATTAAAATAAATGTAGATGGTATTTGGAAGCCAAAGCGTCAATATGATGTTGTTAAAATAAAAGATATTTGTCTTCAATATATAAATAAATATTATCAAAATGTTGTTAAAATATACACTGACGGATCTAAAGCTGGTAATTATTTAGGAGTCGCATTTTTTGAGTCAAATTCCAAAACTTTTATTAAATTTCAAATTGATGAAAATATTTCAATTATGCACACTGAATTAATAGCAATTGCAGAGGCCTTATCATCACAATCAACTGAGTCCATTAAGATTGTTATTTTATCCGATTCAAAAAGTGTTCTTCAACACGTAGCGCGATGTACCTCGACTTTTTGAGGAATACCAATACATACACTATTTTGAAGCAATTACTAGATTTCAGAGCAAAGTACAAAGTAATTGTTTTACAATGGATCCCTTCTCATATAGGTATAACTGGGAATGAAAGAGCTGATCTTTTAGCTAGAGAAGAATCCTCCGAAGGTGCTCCTATTAATATTTTACCAACTTACTTGGATGTATGCTCAGTATTTAAAAATAGCTGTTACTCGCATTGGAAGGAATACTTTGTTGAGCGTTCTAAAACAAAACGAATATGGTACAGAACGATTCAGCCACGCCCCTTAAGGTCACCATGGATTGATGACAGTACGATTTGCCGTCGGGAAGCAATCACAGGACTAAGATTACGCTCAGAACACATCCCATGTAAAAAGTTCGCCTACCTGATGCGTAAAGTACTATCACCACTCTGCCAAAGTTGTGAGCTCATCGATGATGTGCACCACATCCTGGCAGAATGTGTTCGAAACGAAGATATTAGATCTCGGCTTAATGCTTCTGGTTCGTTCCACACTGGTTTGTACAATTCGTTATTGTCTGACCCCACTTCGAAAGATGCTAAAGAATTGTACAAAATTAATATAAGCTATTGTTAAGTTTATTGTCATTCTTATTGTTACATAGTTGTATGTCACTTATGCGATATAGCCGAGAAGGCGACTTAGCCATCATTAAAAAATAAATAATAATAATATTAAAATTACAGCTATCTTAATATGGTTTGGACATACTTTATTTTATTTACAAAAAAAATAGCATCGGGCACATTATTGTTAATAACAAAAATGTCTGGCAATGATAATTTCATGTGTGCTACCTAGAGATATATTAG
>AP028447.1:13822376-13942376 GCA_036509395.1 Antheraea yamamai | reverse complement strand
GAAGCAGTAGTGTGAGTAATGCATATTTTAATTAATTTAATGTACTTCTAATGCATTTTATATAAAATAAATAGCTTTCTGCACTTCTCCTCCATATAAACTTTAACTATGCCAAATTTCACGTTCATCCATTCACGCAATTCTTTTAAAAAGGGATACAAAGTTTTGGCTTCATATATTAATATTATATTATATATGATTTGTGATAGTATATTTATGCATATTATTTTTCATGATAATCGGTTAAACGCTATAGAAGTTGCTATGTTGCGATGCTACCTACTGGTGGATTACTGAAAAAAGGGTTAGCTTCTATGAAAAAATAGGTGTGCAAACTTTCATGGTATTCAAAAAGATGTGGAATCTGTCGATCTTATATATATATATATATATATACATATACATTATCTTTATATATAAATATCTTCTGTACGTGTGTATGTCATTGTACTCCTCCTAAACGGCTGGACCGATTTTGATGAAATTTTGTGTGCGTGTTCGAGTGGATCCGAGAATGGTTTAGATTCACAATAGGACCGGGTAAGTGGCGCTGCGGTTGAACTTTAGATTTTTTATTTATAATCAAGGCACGATGACGTCAGCTGGGACCGCTAGTATACTATACATTTTTATAATTTACTCGCGCTCAGAATTAAACCGTAAATCATTATTTCTTTAAGTCTGAACGTTAAGGTTCTTTTCTGTCAGAATGTATTTGTTGTACATTCACGGCGTGTCATTTTTTAACATTTATTCTTTTATGTCGTTAAGATTTAATTTTCTTCAGTGATAATCTGTTCGCAGAGCGACAGTTGGACCAATTAATATGTTTTTGACATTAAGTGTGAACGTAAACAATTTATGTTTTATTTAAATTAATGTACCTGTTTGTAATAGATATATAACATAATCATGTTTTTTGCAGTTCTCCGAGTGAATTTTAACTATACAAAATATCACAGATCTTCCTGTGTGAGATGTGCTAAAGCCTGTACAAATACATTACATAATAGAAAGAATAAAACGAGATACGATGCAGATAATGTATCGTCTATTTAATTCCATTTAAAAACATTTATATTTTCATTTTATTCTGTTAATTCATATCACTTGACAACTCGACAAGTCTTCCAATGGTTCAGTTGAACAAATTCAGTTTTTATCACACTTTTATTAGCTTCACCTGTATGTTTGTATGTATGTTTGTTTGTAACCGACCCCTTTGAGCTCGATTTTGTCCTACTTTGAACGATCAGATTTAATTCAAACTTTGCACACCTGTCAAAGGTCGATGACAATGCAATAATCCGAAAAAAAAGTTAAAAACAAATAACTAAAAAATGAAAAATAAATAATAGTGACGCATCGCATGTTAATATCAGCACTTCCAGATATCAGTGTTTTTATCATTTTTTTGTCACTTTTTACAAAAATGAACATTTATTTCTAATTTACACTATTCTTAATCCAAATTTATTACATTTTTTTTCTGTTTTTTAGTTGGATATTTTATGAAAGCGTGTTTTTTTAGTTTTTTTTAAACTATTATTTATTACATCTCACGAGGTGTTGAACTTTGTACTATGCTGAACTATTCCTTGAACCTTAACACTATGAGACCACAACAAAGATCAACAAGAATTCGATTTTTTTTATTAATTTTGATTTGACCTATTGATCTATCTCGACACGTCTCTTCTCTCTGTTAGGTAAAATTTGTGATCGCCTTCTTTTGACAACCTTTGTAACTACATATTAATATGTAACCCAAGGGGAATACTTTATATTTAGGTTTAATGAAATGTAATTTTCCACAATGAAGTCATGGACGAGAGTGAGTTTAAAATAAACACTGTATAATAAAAAGTATGCGTATCCAGTGTCGGTCGGGAGTCCTCTCCCTCACTGTAGGTTTCCAGCCGACAGCGCGCTCCACACAGGTGTTCGCGAACTCATTTAAATCTGTCTCATGTATTATTGATGCTGCGAAGGTGTTTCCCGGCAGCGCTCACACCCACAACTGTATCAACACCGATTATCTCTTCAGACATTTCTAACAGCTCATGTAATTATTTGTAGAACGAAGTACAATTGAAAATGTTGAACTTGATTCTGCTTCTGCTTCTGATTTAGTTTTTATGAAGTGAAAACTAATTTAGTCGCGTTGAGTGATTTTGTAGGTAAATTTTATTTGATATGAAAATAACTTATGGTTTCGCGTCACCTACTTGTGACGTCGACGTGCGACCTCGACATACTTGTGACGTGTTTTTCTTGCGTCACACTAGCGACGCGTAGTGTAGCGGTATGTGTACATAAAACATTGATATCTTGTATAGAGCTTGTGCAACCCATCATATTTTTGATAAGTTAATGTACTGTATAAAAATGTACATACTTATTTTTCGGAGTGCCAATAGATGGGAAAGTCAGACTAAGTTAAATAATTTCAATTTACAAAATTAAATTAAATAATTGTGGCAGCGCCTGTTATAGACGCATGTATTCAAGATTCAGTCCCAAGTCATATATTTACGTTTATCGTTGTTCTGCATTATTTACGGTCAAATCTTAATACCATAATGGTTAATAACATTAAATATGTTCTTTGCAATCGAAAAAATAAAATAGTTTGAAATGAATTATTTTTATTTATAAAGAAAATCATCGGGCAGATTATTGTCAACAACAAAATTATCTGGCAGTGATAACTTCATGTTTTAATAACGGTTAAAAAGAAAGTTTTACTGAAAAGAAAGTTTCCTAAAATTATGAACCCTGAACCTTGTTTGGATGAGCACAAAGAATGAAATATTAAAGAACCAGCTTTTCTAAAATTTTTGTTCTTCTAACTACTTTACTTTACTAAGGGGTCGCAAAAAAGTCTTGTTACACTTTTTTCGGTCTAGCTCCCATTCGCTCAAAGCATGTAACGCGCAATAAGGATCTTCGTTCCAATATAGCTTAATTTTTTAGCTAATCCGTCTGGTATATATAGCACGAAGAAAATTTACCAAAATCCGTCAAGAATTTCACTAACTACAAATTTTTCACCTTCATCCGTTATTCCGGAGAACCCCTTGTGTTTTATGGGACAAAAGTATCCTAAATGTAACCTTATATTATTAGGTATCACTGTGTCAAGTTTCAACAGGATCGGTTCATTACTTTCAGAGTGATGCGTGTTCACAGGAACAGACAGACAGACAGACAAACATTGTAAAAGGATTATTTCTGGCTTCTATATCGATAACAAAGTCTACCCCGATTATAATTTTCAAAAAATATTTAATGTACAGATTTGGCCTTGTTACAGTTTTATTATAGTAGGTATAGATTTAAGTATATGGTAGACAGACTGTTCCTTAGTTCAGAATGTATGTAATAAGAGTGAACATTGACACCCGCCAACCCGCCAAGTCCGGCCATAAGTTCTCAGTACATATTTATTAGTATCAGCAAAAAAAAAAATTCTATTCGAAATGGCTACCTTTGGCTTTTATACAGGCCTTTTTTAATCTGTTTGGCCACAAATCTAGGGTTTACGCACTGTTTCCAAGGGAAATTTGGCCACTGCTTGTTCTAAAGATTTTTTAAGAGACTCGATGTCGCCATGTCGTTTACAGCAAGCCATGTCCTCTAAAACTGACCATAATTTGAAGTCTATGGGATTGAGGTTTGGGCTAGATGAGGGCCAGTCGTCAGCTCTTATAAAGTCCGGAACGTTGGTTTCAAGCCAGGCTTAGGTAGTTCGTGCCTTGTGATCAGGTGTAGAGTCCTGCTGGAAAGTCCACGGTATATTAAAAAAAAAAATGTATTGCTGAGAGGTTTTACAACATGATCCAAGACTGTATCTTGATACACTTTGGCTGAAGTTTTCACTCCTTTTTCACAAGTTTTAATTTTGTGGCTCCTTGATAAGACACGCCCCACCAATCCATCACTGACACAGGATGATGATTACGTTGTACCTTTCCGACCACTTGAGCAACTTCTATAGAGTTGTGAGCGTACACTTTCATTTTGCTTATTGTAGTGTTCTTCAATCGTGAAAATTTTTTCATGAGTAAAGGGGATATTTCTGTGCCTTTCACTTTCGTATCGCGACAGAAGGCGTTTTGATCGATGTACTCTCTTTAATTGTAAAGATTGATTTAGGGCATGTCCTGTATATCGACGATACGCACCGAGCTTCAGGTCTTGTTTTATAATACGCGACGGAGTCCTAGCGGGAATCTTCATTTATCGTGACAAGATTTTTTGTTTCCTATTGGGGTTTCGACTGGCTTTAACAGCATTAACAGCCTTTGTAGTTCTAGCAGCACGCGGGTGCCCCGATTTTTTCTGGTCTGCGACAAAGGAAGTGTGGTTGTATCTGTTGATAGTACGATATACGAACATACGGCAGATACCAAGCTTTTGAAGTATCTGAAATATGACCGACGACTCCCTACCCACTTTGTGCAAGGCGATCACTGCAATCCTATTTTCTTTAACACCCTATTCCATATTGTAATTTGATAATGAACACGAAAAAATATGTGAAATGGCGCAAAATCGAAAGAAGTTTTTAAAATAAGTAGTTGAAAAAAGGAAAAGTTTTTATGTAACAGTATTTATGGCCACACTAGTTATAAACTAAAGTTCATCTGTATATATGAGTTGTTTGTTTATCATTACTGGTCGAACACTATTCTCAATTAGCCAGCGTTCGGCGGTATCGGATTCAATGGTGTGAGGGTGGAGGGTCGCGGAGAGGAAGAGAAGGGGGGGGAGACATGTGCGAGGCCATTAATTTGTATCGTCGATAAATTCTGTTTAACCAATTTCGTGTAACAGTGCTCGTATATTAGTCGGACGATTGGTGAGAGCCCCGTACGAGACGCGAGCGCCGCGGTCCCGGGTTGGAGTCCTTAAGTGGCAAGTTTCGTTAACTTACTGTCGCCGTTCGGTGTACATTTTTACTTACAAAGCATGTTCGAGTTCAAGAGAGTTGTTAAGTGCCCCTGCGCTCCCCCCACACCCACCTCGCCCCCCCGCGACCCCTGTCTCCATACATTAAAACTTTGCAAATCCTCTTATAATTGTTTCTTTTATTAGCGAATACAAAAGAATTAAATTCATTGAAATAATATTTTTGTTTTCTTTTAATTTCGTTATTAGAAGTTTATAATATGCTGGATATGCCCGCGGTTGCACCCGGGTATATCAGTATTTTTTGTTATTATTAGTCGTTGTTACTAGTTATTGCAGTAAATACTTGAGTTACTAGGAATTAATGTCACGTAAATACTCTATTTTTAATATATATGTATACAAATTTTCATGGTACTGAGTTAAACGGTAAATAAGTTGAAATAGTGCAGCGTCACCTAGTGGCGCGTGATAGTAAAATAGATAACATATATGCCTTGTTCATAAATAGAACTGTGTGGCGTAACGATAGCTCAGACAGTGCAATACTGAAGTTTAAATATAAACAGTATACATATTCATATCCTAATATTATAAATACGAAAGTGGGTTTGTTTGTCACATTTCACGCCTTACGCGTGTACAGAAAATACCATGGGGTACATTTATCGAGAAAATGAGTATTGCTCCCACGGGATAGCTGAAATCTACATCAATGCGAGCAGAACCGCAAGGAAATCCTAGTATTATATAAATGTATGTCGAAAAGAAAAACTAGTTGATAAGCGTATAAAACCAGATCCAGTGGGTAAGCGATTGTGTGCATGTACAACAAATATACGACGATGTAGCTATTTTTAGTTTGTTAATGTTATTTGTTTTTTCTCCAAAATGGAAGATTGAACGATTTGGATTATGGATTTGGAGTCTTTATTAGTTTAGTATTATTCTTCTAATAATAAGATTAGTAGAATCGCAAGGATCGTGCGGTGCGCTCCGTCCCCGCTCGGAGCAGTGCGTAGCAATGACGTAGGTATTCGTAGCAATCGCTTAACAACATGTAACGGTTTGATCTTTCTATTCAATTTTGTTGTCTTCGCACAAATATATTCGGAACTAGAAAATGTAATACGAGAGAGGAATGTTCGCAATTTTCATGTGAGTAATTTCCTTTTCCCTCGACACGTGGCAGGTGCATTATATAATGAGGTCACAATGATTCGTCAGTCATGATGTAGGTGCGACTCAGAGAGTCGTGGTAATTGCAAAGTCCGTTAAATGCCTCAAGATTAATAATAAAAGTAATAAAAAGCTTAACAAGATTATCAAACGATTTGACAGCAGACGTAAAGCCCAAAAGCTTGAAGGGACACGAAGATAGTTACACAGCATTACATGCCCTAGCCTCTTTGTGCTAAATCTGAAGCATTCTAGAAGCAGATATTCAAAGTTTTGCACGGAAGTGTAATTCATCAAATATTATATAGGATTTAATGTGTTCATACTAACATAATCGCGTAGTAAATGTAGTCTGATAGAATCAATTAAATTGTAAAGCGTGGGGGAAGCGAGCATAAGCGCGGGACGAGGGAGTTGAGGGTCACAATAAGACAGAGGTAGGTATATCAATTTCCCGAAGTGTGAAACGGAAACATAGTTGCAAAAGTAGAACGTTTCACGATTTAATTAAGAATTTTAATTAATTCAAATTAAACGCTCAGGACATTCGGGAGAGCCGGTCGCGTCGCGGGAACTTTCCTTCTGTAGTTTCATTTCATGAATGCGTTGTTGTGAAAATGTTTCTGAAACTTTAAATTAAACGCGTGAAGCGCTATCGTGCGCTTGCTGCGCTACGAGGCGACCGGCGCGCCTCCAGCTATCATCTCTAATAACTTCAATTTCTCCAATTAGAGTGTGAGGGTCCGATTTTGGTCTGTATGATAACTAGATTTGCCCGTTTATAATATTCACAACTACGAGCGCTTTGTCTATGCAGTTATTTGATACTCGATATTTAACTATTAGGAAGAAATTTATAATTTACAGTGGTTGTAACACCACTGGTTAGGAAGAAAATGCCTGTGAGTACTGCTCGGTAATTAGCAGCCGGTTTCTGTATGTTCTGTTATGTAATACACAACGTATGTTGTTACTTTAATGTGAAATGGGTGGTTAAATTGGAATAGTGGCGACAGAGCTGTATACGTCGGTGCGTGGCCAGAACACTTTCGCCAGGTTTCATCACAAAAATGATACTACTAATGAGAACCAAATCATAATTTCTTTCTCCATAACGTTACCCCACAATGATCGTCCAAAGAATCCCCAATCCAACTTTATTTTGCTCGTTTGTAACTCACTAAATCATAATAATCGTCATATCTCACCATAAAATAATAATTAATTACCATTAATTCAGACTATTTGGAACAATAGGTAAGTAACCGATTAATTAATTTCAAATAATAACTAATTCGTTTGCACAAATTAATTATCCAGAGTCTAGAATAAGCGATTCGCACAGTACGAGTGTACCGCGCAACGCCAGAGTCAAGACTGCCTTCACGGCTTTTCTCGAACTGACTATGGTATTGGCCTGTTAAGGTCTTTACAGCTTCACTGGACTACTAAGGCGAGCGCTTAAGACACTCAGCCGATTTTATTTAGGTATGTTACCTGCGTTACATGTTGCATGTTGCTCAAGGGTGCACAGCACACCTCTGCTTGGGCGGTTACCGAAGTCCCTATCTGACCTAGCTAAACTATTCTAAGCTATTCATACATATATTCGTTTGTGAATCATGCAATTGGTATTGCATGTATCACAAACGCATACGCGTATATCGGATATGAAACGAACTAAACTAGTCGATTCAGTTCGATAAGGGCAAAAAGCAAAACCCTTCCACTATGTGTATATATGTGCACGTGTGTGAGAGGTGATCTCATGTATGTACAAGTGATGTGGGTAAGTCACTGTTTCGCGATAGTAGCAGCTCGAGGGCTCTATCCGGGGACTACCTAGGCTTGAGATGCCACCGGAGGAATCGTGGCGTGTGTGTGGCGTTGAGTAAGGGGCCCTCCTCCACGGCGGCGTGAGGGAGGGACACGCGAGCATGGGCGCAAAGCACGCATGTTAATAGGGATCGAATCTGAGTATTAATTACACGGCGCCGGCGCCGGAGTCGAAAAATAGAAATAGCAAAATTACTTAACAGTTATTTTAGGATAAGATAATATAAATGCGCGGATTTATTCCATCTTATACTAAAAGCATTTATTTATTCGGTAGTGAGGCGCGCGCAAGGCGTTGTATAGTTGACACGACGGCGGGAAAACTAACGATCGCGTTTAAGTGACCAAAGTTAGAACTGTTTGCCATTTCGGGAAAGGCAGTAACCTCAGAAATCTCATGAAATATAAGTAACTGACCTATCCAATCGATCCTGAAAAAGATGAAGGAGAAAGCGGGGTCGGCCTGTGTAGGCTTAGTCACCTGGGGTCGAGGAATTGGTTGGGTGCGGGTATAGGAGCCCACGGGGCCTGAGGGGCTCGTGTGGGGCGGGATGGCGCACCAGGTACGGGTGCGGACTTTACCGGTGCACGAGAAGTGCCCGGTAGACTCGGGAAGGCCTCTACAGACATGAGACGCGGCGGTCGGGAGCGGCAGGCGCCCTAAACGGGGAGACCTGTCTAGGATAACGGGAGCGCCGTGTGCGAGGCGCGCGAGGGCAGCCGCGATAGTTTGCGGTGTGATCGGACGCGCCGCACAAGACACAGATAGGGGGCTCAGGAGAGGTTTGGGTGCGAATGCACTCCTTAGTGGAGTGGTCACCGAGACATTTGACACATCTGGGACGCAGGTAGCAATTTCGGGCGGAGTGCCCGTACGCCTGACAGTTGTGACACTGTGAGGGTACGAACGATTTGCGGGGAGGCTCAGCGGTGACGCCGTTGAGATTGCATAGGAGAGGGAGAATATGGATTTGCCCTGTCTGGTGCGGTCGAAAATAACCAACACTAGATTGTAGGGAGCCTTCGTGCGGGAGTGGTACATACGATGTACCTCTCTAACAGGGAAGTCTCTCGACTTAAGGTCAGAGGAGTTTTCCTCGATCGGGATTTCTGCGGGGACTCTACGGAGGACAACTCGTAGTAGTCGCTTTTCCTCGAGCGCGTGGGTGTAATACACTTTCTTCTTTTCCCTACGTTTGGAGAGACAGGCTGGTAAACAGAGCGTGTTCACGCCCACGCCCGCGTAACCACAGATCACGCCGCCGTGGTCTGGGGGTAATTTTATACCGCAACAAGTCGAGTAGTAGGGAGAGAGGCGTGACCGAATGACACGATTAATGTGGGTATGCGTCGACATATACATAGATTGAGTGATTTGAATAATACATAGGACCTACTAAAAAAATGCAGAGCTGGCCACGTACATTAAGAATATTTACAAACTAATTATGACATTCGAAAATGGAAAACTTTTTGGCTTTAAAACTGACTGTGCACTTGGCTAATTCTGCTTTGGATAATCATACTACATTAAAAAGCGATTGGTAAACAACCATTTGTTTGCCGGAAGTTATTGACGAACTCCGTAAAAATAACCAGAAACCCCTCATCAGCTTGCACCATGACAATACCAGTTCTTAGACGGCCAGACAGACAAAATAATTTTTGAAAGGAAATAAAGTAGATATTATGATTCATCTTGCATACTCGTACAGTCCCGACCGGGCACCATGTGACTTCTACCTATTTTCAATAATTAATAATTATTCACGCAGTCAACGATTTTCAACACCAGAAGAGGTGACTACGAAGGAGTAGCACAAATGTTTTCAAAATTGTTTGTTACTTATCAAAAAGTGCATCGAAGCTAAGAGAGAACATTTTGAGACATATTAAAAAGCATTTTTGGCGAGTCTGTATTTTTTTTTAATTTATTAGGAAAGTTTTTGTTCGGTCCAAATATTAGCGTGGACGTCGCCCCGAGACTGTAGCGCCGCACGCGACGTAACTCTCTCAGGCTAATCGAACTCTACAAACTTGAATTCATACACAGATGTACAGTGACGTGGTCTTGCTAAATGAGACAAAGGTTTTCGGTCAGTGTAACTAATATGTAAAGAGTTTAAATATAATTAGTGATCATCCAGTGTAGGAAATTCACCGTAATTTTTTATTTTTATTTGAACGCTGTTATGTTTCTTTTGTCTATATTATTTATATTATATAATTTCTATTTTAATTTTAATTGTATTGCGTCAGCTACATGAGTCTATAAATATATCATTATGTATTTATTTTTGGATTTATGGAAAAACCTGTTATACATAAATTGTAGAATAATAATCTAAACTCAAAGCGGGTGTTTGACTACAAACTAATGCGTGTTTGACACGTTTACTGTGAACGTAATCCATAGATGTTTTATTTAATTTAAAGCATTTGTAACTCATAATATACATACGTATCATCTTCCTGCACTCCAATCCAAAGACTATGCCAAATCTCAATTTCTTCGTGCGCGCAATGTGGAGGTGCTTAAAAAGGAGTACAAAGCATTTTCTTCGTGTGTATTCATGTATATATTATGTAAATTTGTATTGTCCTTAATGAGAACGATCAAATTGCGGATTTGCGGATTGCGCTATTTTTTTTATAAATTTAATAAGATTGTAACAATACTTTTATAATAGTATAACGCATTTATAAGTTGCGTATACACATATTAATTACTTTGTAAATTACTGTATACTTAATAGGCGGGAAAACTAAATTCGATACTAAATACAACTTTCTGATTTATTTCTCGATACGTTGTCTTTTTTGAAATATATACTATATCTTTATATATTTCTAGTTAAATGTGATACACGACGTTGTTACACTGAGTTAGTTAATTTAAAAATAAGTAGGAAAGAACTTGCAGGTGAAAGAACAAAGAAACCCAAGAGACAATTATCCACTTTTTCAATCGACTGTATTTAATGATAACTTTGTAAAGATAACAATCACCTTCATGTATGTCACCTCGCAAACGACACGACAAAAAATAACGTTTGAGCTGTTGAAAAATGTGTAATTGTATGCCATATCCATGGAGTGGACATCCGCGCGCTCTGACAAACCATTGGCGTTTTAATTTAGAATTTTAATTAAACCTCGACCCTCGGGACTCTCGGGACTAGGACATTTCTAGTTTTATAGTGACGGAAAACCTCTGACCGGACTACGCTCACGATATTATTAATAAGCTATTTATATGAGCGGATGATGAGCAGAGTACCCTCATAGGCCATACAAACGGACAAAGGTTTGTTGTTACAAAGTTAAAGTTCGTCATTATTTGTTATGAATAATTTAATCATTATAATGTCCTCAAACTCGATGTTATGCTTTAATTTACTTTTCTGATCACTGTAAGATTCACTCACGTATTCGCAGATGAGTAAACTACTTTGAAAATTTACTATTCAAGTATTTCTTTTCAGTCGAATGGAAGACAAAGATGATTAAAATAAATCTGTATTTAGATGAAGCGTACTATGTTTGTGAAATATTGGAAATTTGGTGTTTGATACTGAGTTGAGCTGAGCAAGCTTATTCTATATTGTACGGTACAAATTACTTCAGCGTCGAAGGTAACTCCTGCGCTCATTATGACGCCATTCTGATGATATCCACACTACGTACGCGCTATCTCATAATGAAAATTGTAATATATATATTGTATAACAGGTATATACTAAATAATTGTAGCCTGAGTTTGTGATTGCAAAAACATGTACGACATAAATTTCGTAAAGAATGTTTAGAGTTTACATTTAACAACAGTCTTCCTTACCTTATTTTCAATGACAATATAAACTAAGATAAGCCTAAAGCGTGAATTCCCCATAGAAGATCGGCCGAAATACACCAACGGATGCTCAGAGACAGATTTTCAATTTATGGGTGGGTAGCTAATCAAATAGACACTAAAAAAGCCTTACCAGACTGTATCTGAACACAATTGCAAAATAAATCTTTTTAAAACAACCCTCATTGCACAAAAGGATACATACACTATATCGCTGTAGTATCCGGACAGAGTAAATTAAACTATGCATAAAAAAATCAAATCTGTTATTGTGAGATGGAAAATCTTTGTGACCCGATGGTGCACGGGTCGTACATGGGAAATAAATTTAAAAAATACGGAAAATAAAGCGGCGTGTCAGCTGTCCCGAGTGCTGTGGGATGGACGTTAGGCAAAAGTGGATGTAGCGCGTGCGGGCACCACGCGCTGAGCTGATTGCACGCGACAGCGATGCCAAAACTATACGCAGGTAACGCGACTCTTCTATAAACCAGTTCTTTTTTAATCGGAAGTCTGTTTGCAAAACCCGAGTTATTTGTCCAATGAGTATTTATTACATTTGCTAACATAAACCGCGAAACTTTTGTAGTAATTCCGCGATAAATACATTTTCTATGAAACAAAATCTCTTTTCATGTATTCCAATTTGAAGCCTGCATTGTTTTTAGTTTTAAATTTTACAAGTGCTGCATGGCTATTAAAAATTTACAATCTAAAAATGTTTAGAACAATCAGTAAAAGTTTAGGAATATCTATAGATGTTAGGGTTACTATGGGATATTATCACATAACTTATTAGTTAGTTTTCAAGATTTGGTGCATTATCTTTAAAATTATTGTAATTTATATTTAATATATCAAACCAGTTTATAAAAAAAATTGTCAAAAATCAACAATAGTTCGCCTGAAAAAACGTACAAGATAGCGAATTGTAAGCCAGTGGTAATATATGCGTGTACCTTTTCATTAGTACAGTATGAACAAAAACAAATAATAAACTCTGCCGCCAGAAGCGAAAACTTATAACAATGCAATAATTCTATACTTTTTTTAATTTACATATCAATTATAGTTTAAATTATGTAAAATTCATTTGTAAATTTAAATTATCAATATTATCCTGGCTTTCACATCTATTAGCACTACGTGTGCAAGCGGAATACGTCACGAACATGTCGACGTCATCGGTGAAGCGAACCCATAAGTTTTCCCCTTACCCATAAGTCGTTCAATGCGGCTAAAGAAGTTTTCACTTCAAAAAATTATAAACTTAAGAGCACAACGAAGTGAATTTAAATTAAATCAGTTTGTATTTTATATAGTATAGATAGGGAGACAATAATGTTACTTTATAAATAAGTAGAAAGTTTGAGAGTCAGTGCCCGTGGCAGACAGGTCGCGGTCTGCGTTTTATTTCGAACTCATCCACTTCTCGTTCGGAACAGATTCCAGATTCGAATATTTTTGACATGTCGCATCGATGTGAACCAATCCTCGAGCTAGTAACACCTTATCTGATTAGAGCAAGCACTTATATATATTATCTTTATTTATTTATTTCAATTAAATTACTATTTTATAAATGACTAACGGTGTCTGCGACTCCGTACGCGTTTGCTACTATATGTTGTAATAAATGTGTTCATATATCTGCATACGTTACTTTTCATTAGGATCAGTTGAACAGTACAGAAGTTGAAATGCCGCAGCGCCATCTAGTAGCGAGTTATAGTAAAACAGACAACATAAAAACCTTCGGTGTGAAAAAACATTTACGTGTGCCAAATCTAACTGAAACAGTGTTATAGTGATGGAACTATGAGCACAAACTAAATATAATATGCGTCTGCTAGAAACATTTTACTAATCAACTGAATCGCAACAACGTTGCAGTGTAAATTCGCTAAGGCTCTCTCTGTTGTTAATGTTTTACGTGTCATGTCATAGCTTGCTCGGTGTGTTATTTAATAATTTCATAATAAAACCTTAAATTCAGTATATTATTTTATCATATATCATATACATAACAAAGCATTAATGGTTAGCATACAGACTACAGATCGATAGATTGATAACTAAATAAGTTTCGTTATAATGGAGTGAATTAATACAAAATACTTTTTTTTGTCGTGATCTATCTTTATATATAAAAACATCCGGCATGGGTATGTCTATAATTCTTCTCCTCCTAGTAGGTTTATTTTCTTTGTACCTATATGTTAACGTAGGTGGCCCTGTTGTCAAGATCTAGAAACGTATCTCTTTAAATTTTCCAACTAATTATACATATTATATATATATCTATACTAATATATAAAGCTGAAGAGTCTGTTTGTTTGTTTGGTTGAACGGGCTAATCTCAGGAACTACTGGTCTGATTTGAAAAAATCTTTCGGTTTTAGATAGCTCATTTACCGAGGAAGGCTTTAGGCTACATATCATCACGCTAAGACCAATAGGACTGGAGCACTAATGAAGAATGTTTCAAAATCGGGCATTTTTTTTCGTTTTGATTGCTTTCGCTGCGTGTTAGCGTTAGTATTATATACGTTGCCATCGTAACGTGATAACTTTCTATCACAAACATTTTCAAAGATTATTTTGTGTTCCTATTTAAGAAGTCTATTCTACATTAGTTTTGTTTCCAATTTTTTATTTGCAATCTATTACGTATTATAAAAATAAAGTGTGTGTACGTAAAAATAAATAATAACTTTTTGGTGAATGGATATAGCTACAAATAACAAAAAAAAAATGTTTTTATATTCGGTCGATATTTTTATATTATTATCTAATAACCATTCTAAGTACTGGTGAAAACGGCATGAAAATCCGTTCTGTAGTTTTTGACTTTATCGCGAACAGATAAACAGACAGACCAGAGGACTTTGTTTTACACTATGTAGTGATGAAATTGATCAAAAATATTTTTTTTTACTATAAACAAGCGCGTGAGACGGGCGTTGTAATGGACTCCAAGAATAAATGTATGTAATTTGAATTATATTATCATTTTGGTAAATTTGGCGGCAATTTTGTTTTATTTACCGCGTTTGCACCTACATAACTCAGTGATTATAGCAACGTATAAGAATAACACAATTATATCGACAATATGGGCATGTTATATCTATTTAACACAGATTGTTAGATAATGTATAGTTTAAAATTTTCGTTATTTTCTTATATGTTAGTCAGCACTGAGGATGGTATATAGTAGGTTAAAGTTCCAGGTATGTTGCTGATGATAAATCCCATCCCATTCGATATACTATTCGTATTCACATATCTAATGTACACGTTACATGTTACAGTAGATGACGTGCGTGTCGTAGTTACAAATGTTTTTGATAAAGCACTTCTGTTATGTACACACCCACTCACAATTTTACATTTCTTTAATACATTTTTAATAGCGCGTGCAGAGCCGCGGGTAACATCTAGTATATATATATATATATATATATATATATATATATATATATATATATATATATACTAGCTGACCCGTGCAACTTCATCTGCACCAAAACGGTTATCACCGGTTTCAATTGTATTTTGAAACGTGAATAATTTTAATAAAGCCACACCTACGGTTTCTAATTGTGAATCCAAACTATCAAGGGACTCACTCAAACATATACTTAGATGGTATGTGAGAAATCTTTTAAAATAAGCCTAGAACCCAGTCGTAGCGTCATCTACCGGGTTCAATTTAGATAAAAACTAACCTACATATATTGGCGGTAATGTAAAAAAATAGCTTGTTGGGTCTATGGACCCCAGTTGGAACCAAATTGCTTTCCCTTTTTTGTAGACGCTTACTATACAGTCAGTATAGTTTACATTATAAAATATCAAGTTGATAGAGTTCAATTGTAAATTAAACGATAAAAATATTTATAAAATAAATAATAATAAATTAAACACTAAATGATCTGGGATAATCAAGTCAATAAAAGTTAATACATAAAACGCAAGGGGTTCTCCAGGATAACGAAAGACAAAAAATTGTAGTTAATGTAACTAGGCTTTTTTGTGGCACCTTAGTACAAGAGCCAGCAACGTTGGAAGACCGAGAATTTTAGAAAAGCTGGTTCTTTAATATGTAGATATATTATGCCCTTCCAAACAGGATTCAGGATACCTGGTAGCCGGTTAACGTTGTATTTTTTAATGCGCATCACACCTTTACAGGTCAAAATTTTTAATTATAAATAATTTTGGGAAAAACATGTTTGGTTACTTTTTAACCCTATTAAAACATGAGTCTATCACTGCCAGACAATTTTGTTATTGACAATAATGTGCCCGATGATATTCTTTATAAATAAAATAATTCATTTCAAACCATTTTATTTTTTCCATTGCAAACAACATATTTCATTTTATATACCATTACGATATTGAGATTTCACCGTAAACACTGAAAAACAACGATAAACGTAGACATATGACTTGGGACTGAAGACATCTTGAATACATGCATCTATAACAGGCGTTTCCACAATTATCGCTATCTTTATCATACATAAAATGGGGTAAACATATCAATGCAGTTGCAGAATCTAGCTCTAAGTTTCTAAACGTTTTCATAGCATTAGCCGGTTTTAATTAGGGTGTTCAACCATAACATTTAGTTCGTTTATACTTCAATATTACACGCAGTCGAATTGACTATGCGAGCTTTCTTTATGATAGTAGTGCTCAGGTTAACCTCTATAAACTTGAAAAAGTACAAAACCAGGCCATGAGAATTATCGGGGGTTTCATTAAAAGTACTCCAACGTATGTCATAACATAGAAAAATTTCCATAGAAAGCGAATTGAGCATATGTTCGTTACATCTTAGGAGACAATATTTAGCTGGCAAAATTCTATTTAAATTTAAGTCATTAGAAAAGAACGAACTAACTAATGTATTAGAAGAACTGTCCATCTCTTTCCAATCACTCTATTGGCGTAACAGAAAAAAAACATTATCAGTTTCTATTTTTTCTCAATATAAAAATACTCCAATTCAAACAAGTATAAAACATGAAATGTTCACTTTACACACCTGGGTCGATAACATTGATTTGCACAATATAATTAAAATAAATGTGGATGGTATTTGGAAGCCAAAGCGTCAATATGATATTCTTAAAATAAAAGATATTTGTCTTCAATATATAAATAAATATTATCAAAATTTTGTTAAAATATACACTGACGGATCTAAAGCTGCTAATTATTTAGGAGCCGCATTTTTTGAGTCAAATTCCAAAACTTTTATGAAATTTCAAATTGATGAAAATTATGCACACTGAATTGATAGCAATTACAGAGGCCTTATCATTTGCACAATCAACTGAGTTCATTAAGATTGTTATTTTATCCGATTCAAAAAGTGCTCTTCAACACGTAGCTTGATGTACTTCGAATTTTCGAGGAATATCGATAGGCTACACTATTTTGAAGCAATTACTAGATTTCAAAGCAAATAACAAAGTAATTGTTTTACAATGGATCCCTTCTCCTATAGGTATAACTGGGAATGAAAGAGCTGATCTTTTAGATAGAGAAGGATCCTCCGAAGGTGCTCCTATTAATATTTTACCAACTTACTTGGATGTATGCTCAGTATTTAAAAATAGCTGTTACTCGCATTGGAAGGAATACTTTGATGAGCGTTCTAAAACAAAACGAATATGGTACAGAACGATTCAGCCACGCCCCTTAAGGTCACCATGGATTGACGACAGTACGATTTGCCGCCGGGAAGCAATCACAGGAATAAGATTACGCTGAGAACACATCCCGTGTAAAAAGTTCACCTACCTGAAGCGTAAAGTACGATCACCACTCTGCCAGAGTTGTGAGCTCATCGAAGATGTGCACCACATCCTGGCAGAATGTGTTCGAAACGAAGATATTAGATCTCGGCTTAATGCCTCTGGTTCGTTCCACACTGGTTTGTACAATTCGTTATTGTCTGACCCCACTTCGAAAGATGCTAAAGAATTGTACAAAATTAATGTAAGCTATTGTTAAGTTTATTGTCGTTCTTATTGTTATATAGTTGTATGTCACTTAGGCGATATAGTTGCGCAGTCGACTAAGCCTTCATTAAAAAAAAAATAATAATAATATTAAAATTGCAGCAATCTTAACATGGTTTAAACATACTTTATTTTATTTACCAAAAAATAGCATCGGGCACATTATTGTTAATAACAAAAATGTCTGGTAATAATAATTTCATGTTTTAGTGGCGTTTTAAAGTTAGTAGAAAACAAAACATTCAAAAATTATATAAAAATCAATATTTTTGCATGTAAAGGTGCGATATGCACTAATAAACTCAACGTTTACCGGCAGCCAGGTAGCCCTCACACTGTTCGGAAGAACATAATGATATATAAAAAACTGGCTTATTGAAATTCTCTGTCAAAACCGTTCCTAGCTCTTAGAGAAATAGTTACAGGCAAGTGACATTTGACGCGTCATGCTCATATCTTTTTAATATTTATTTTTTTCTTCAATACAATGGAGTGTGAAAAAGTTTTAATACAAGTTGAAAATAGTTATGATATCATTCATGGTTCATTTATCATTATTTAATTTATGAATATATTTTATCGTTTAATTTACAATTTAACTCTATCAACTTGATATTTTATAATGTAAACTCTACTGACTGTATAGTAAACGTCTACAAAAAAGGGAAAGGAATTTCGTTAGGACCTGGGGATCCATAGACCTCTAAAGCTTTTTTTCACATTACCGCCAATATATGTAGGTTAGTTTTTATTTTAATGGAACCCGGTAGATGATGCTACGAACGGGTTGTAGGCTTATTTTAAAACCATACCACATACCAACTGGGTATATGTTTGAGTGAGTCCCTTGATAGTTTGGATTCACAATTGGAAACCGTAGGTACGGCTGCAATGAGGTTTTAGATTTATTAAAATTTTTCGCGTTTAAAAATACAATTGACACCAGTGATAACCGATTTGGTGCAGACGAAGTTGCACGGGTCAGCTAGTATATATATATATATATATATATATATATATATATATATATATATAAATGGATGGTGGTATATTTGAGATCGATAAACTCTTAACATAATTTGATCAATCGCCATGGGAGTAAGCATACCGTTTTTCAAGCCTCTTATTTTATTACGCAACCCGTCACTAGATGCCACTGCACCATATCAACTTCTATACTGTGCGTTATAAAAATTTGTATGCGTATATATTTAAAGTTAGTGGTTTGTTTTATGTAATATCTATTTTGTTGTAACTGAACTATGTAGTGTAACAAATAATAAGAAACAGATTTTCTTCGTGGTGTATGAGTTACCTCTAGCTAGCGGTTTCGTAGGTGAATGTGTTTGCACGGAGCCGTGCGGAGCGGACACTCGTTCCGCCATTGTTTCTGCCCTCACGCGCTTCCCGATAGAATAAATCGAACGAAAAATATTCATTGGGTATTCATATCGAAACACAGAGTTATGTATGCTCAACACGCGGCTCTGCCTATATCTGAGCGTACCGAGTTTTGAACAAATCTTATTTATTCTTAATGTCGAATGTGTTGAAATTTTGCATAACATTACTGATATTTACTTTGTATTAATTCACACTAATTTATGAGTATGATTTTTATCTTAATATATATATTTCTTGTGTGCGTGTGTATGTGACTGAACTCCTCCTAAACGACTGGACCGATTTCAATGAAATTTTTTGTGTGTGTTCGTGGAGATTCGAGAATGGTTTAGATTGACAATTGGACCCGGTAGGTGGCGCTGCGGTTGACTTTTAGGATTTTTTTTATTATCAAGGCAGGACAACGTCCGCCCGGTCCGCTAGTTTAATTATAAATATTTTATTTTTATTCTATATCTCGGCATCGATTCACCGTCTATATTCCCTTGGAAAGAAATCACTCTGTCTAATGAACTTAAATACAGAAATTTGTTTTTTTTTTTTAAAGGAAACATTATATAGAGATGGTATCATTTAGTCATACTAGGTATCTGATTTAAGTTAGTCATCACGATTTTATTATTACTATCGTTTCAGATAATGAAATTCAAAATAATGGCAAGTTATTAAATGTATTAAAGTTCGAGTATTACCGTATTGATCAATTGACAAACTCAATTAATATATTTTTTTAAATCTGTGTGGTACAGAAGTTAATAAACATTATTATAAAACAATATGATACGTTAAAAATATTCATTACTTATAATTATTGTATTACATATATATTTGTATTGAAGTACTACAGCCAATCGTAAGATTATGGTAACAGCATGCCTGTTATATTAATAGGGGAGGTAATAAAGTTAATAAATAATAGCTTTTAAAGAAAGTATTCCAAATGTTGTAGGAGATAGATTATTTAAATTAAATAATTATATTTAAATTTACTGAAAGAACATGTTATTATAGTTATAAGAATATGTTTAACTAAATCAAAAATTTCATGTTTTTAACAAAAATGTGTCTTGCCAAATATACACGATGTAATATGCAGGAGGTGCCTATAATTGTTTCCATGAGTATATGTAGAACAATCTAAAACGTTAGAGGAATGCGTATTCGAAGCTGCGCTGTATTTTGAACAGCCCGAGTTCTCATTCAGTGCGCGCTGCACCGCACCGATTCTAAGAGATTAAGATATGTTTCAACAAGTTTCAAGTTGTGTATTTTGTCTCATTTACCGAGTTAAGTCAAATGAAATCGCGACGCGAACTTCCATTTCACTATGTGAAGGTAATTTGTCATTGAACAAGAAGAAAACCCAATATAGAGTAAATGCAGATTCAGTTGGCGAAATGGACATATGTGACCCCCAAACACTTTGAATAGCTCGAAAGCTTCAGTGTGACGCGCACACTCGCCTACTCAGATACTGTTTCAGGGAGGCAATTATATTTGAACAAACACAGTATGTAGTGATGCATAGTGTGGCGGGAGTCATGTCCCATTATGTTTCTTTAAGTCACATGCTTTTCAAAAATATTTGCATAGATTTTACTAAAATAAAGGTAGAGGCATGTCGGATGAAGTCTTGAAAAATTGTGATGTAATGTTGTTGGGAGATTTAGCCCCGAGCGGCGGCGGAAGAGCTCACGGGACCCTGCGAGGCTGAGTGTGGCGTGCGGGAGCGACTTCACCTTGTACATGTTTATTTTAAGTAAAAGAGATATTATTTTGTTTTAGGTGGTATAATAATTCGCCTTAAAGGAAAATGGGAAATATTTCTTTTATAAATGAAAAAATTAATGAGGTATTGAAACTGAAACAGATAACCCTTGAGAGTAATTGTATCTGAAATATTGTGTTAATAAGAAAATTAGGTTTATCTTATGCTGGTGCTGAACTGTGGGAAAAGGGAAATCAGCCGCTACCTCGATATCTATTCTTATTACAGTTAGGTGAGCGCCGCACGAGTTTATTATAATTTCTCGTAATCACTATTTGTTGCAATAAATGACAGTAAATTACATAACTGAGATTGATGGACTCTAAAACCGTTGATCTGAACACCATGGTTATTGGCACATATAAGTATTTTTCTAGTCGTTTTATACCAGTATATGTTATCCACTTTGTTATAAGTCTGCCACTCGATGCACATCATCTCATGTACCGTTCAACCAAACGTTTTCATACTGGGTATATGTAGATATTGGAACACAAAGTATATTTTCTCGCTATTCATTTTGCACACCTATTTAGTTAAAAAAAGTACATTTTTATAAGTACGCTTGTATTTGAATAGTAAATAGTTGAATATTGAATATGAGTGCACGTAGAGGTGCTTGTTCACAAAGTCAGGGCGATAACAATGCACTAGAACTGGTAGAGAAATACTTACAAATAACTTTAGATTTATTTGAAAGTACATATTTATACAGTTTATTAATTAATGAAAAATATGACGGGTTCTACAAACTTAATATAAAATATCAATATAACGTGTACATCAGCGCAATACTTCACGAGAATGTCGGCATCATGAGTGACGCGAACCAATAAGCTTTTACCCTACCAAATATATTTAAAAGGAGGTTTCACTAAAAAACGGTATACATAGATATAAATTTACCCAATAACTCCGACCGCACCATATCTGAATATCATGTGTTACGTATCAATAGCGTCTCCCGTTCTTATTTAACATGTGTCCTTTGGTCATCTGATAGAACGAGATCAAAATACTGTAGCCATTTTCTTCAGAAAAAATACATATTATACTACTTAATACAAAAATATTATTCAAATAGTTATAAAATGAAACCACATGAATATCAAATATGTTCAGAGTTGATATACCGTCCTGAATCACTCAGTCACAGTGACTGAGTCCCACGAGAATCTGATTCCTCAATAAATACCATAAATACGACACAGTAATCACGAGCCCGATATCGAATAGGTAATTATTAGTGTCCATGTAAACTTGACCCGCAGACACCAGCTCATAGCATACACGGCTACGGTCAGGTGATACTGGTCGTATGAGACACCCGCGTTGAGCTAGATTTGTGGCTTCGTAGACCGGCTTTAAATCAAGGATATCGAGGGATTTGCGGCCTTTATAATTCTCTTTATGCGACTATAACCTGTCGGTAGTTATTGCGTGCGGCCGCGTTTACCTTCTCACCTATTTTTATAGTGCTGGTCATTGTTACACTAAAAAATAGGTAATAAATGCAGGAGTTCTTAATACATTAACAACATATTCATTGATGAGAAATTACTATTAAGTGATTATTATCTTCAATTTTATAATAATTCATTTCCATTTGTTAAAGTCTTCGACAAGAAGTCTCGTTTTAAATTTAAAAAAAGTAAGATTTTAACTTTAAACGTTATCATCCATTATCAGAAAAACGTTCTTTAATCTTAAATTCGTCGAAGGGAGGTGGGCCTCCGGCGCTGTCACTGACCGAATGAAACGCAACAATGCAAGCACTGTTACTTCACGTCGGTGTTCTATAAGAGGGTGGTAGTACCCCGGGCGAGCCGACCCATTCATACTGAAACTAGTAATAGCTTCACCACCTACAAAAAAAGCTAACCACTATGCTATGATTTCATTTCGATGTTTGCCTTCACTGAGAGCGCATACTAATTGCTTCGTAACTCTCTCTCCATGCAAGTAATCAAGCACATATCACTGGCCCAATAACTTGGCTAATATGACGTGTAACTTAAAGTTTAAAACAACCGTCACTCGTATATGTTGTATGAAGAGGAGTTTAAGATATCATTGAAGAGCCACAATGATCCAATTACCTCGGTTCAGCGGCATATAAATCGCACGGTCTGCCCTCTGTAAAACCTCCGCAGGACCTCCGTCTCACTGCGAGAGACCTCATTTCGTAAGCGGTTACCGTTCAAAAGTATCTCATATATCTCAAGTTTATGCGAACAATTTAAATATCGTAGTACATATAATTCACAGTCTAACAAGATAGATGTAATAGTCTTGCAACGTAGTTATATTATAGTATCAGCTTCATTATATATGTTTAATAATAATTACAACATGAGTTACTATAATGTTCAGAGATTATTCTGAGAAAGACAATCTTCTAAGCTGCCTTGAACCTCACTTTTATACTTTATATACATCAATTAAAGACGCTAAACGAATAAGAGGATTGACTCTGAAGTGCAGCTGCCGGAGTACACCCATAGATATTCAATTTGAAGGTGGTAAATAGAAAGGTATATAAGACCTTACCACAACGATGCTAATTTCATCACGATGTATTCTTTTATCAAAAACTTCAGCAATAAAACACAAAATCCATAACTCTATTCCCTACTAAAAAGTACTCAACGCGGTTAAAGAAGTTTTTACTGCAATAATACAATTTAGAATCTGACGTGAACTTGACATCTCTTGTTAATTCACCGTTAGTTGATTACCCTATGCCGTGCACCACCATTTTGAAAGATTTACAAGGTATTCAAGCAGAGTAATTGGTCTCAGAGTGCTTTATATTCAAATAACATTTATTCTATATCCAATTAGAGCTACGACACGATGTGTGTACTAAACTAAACTATCAAATTATACAGTGAGCCACGTTGTTTAATTTTAAATTAAATTTATATTTGTAATTATTTCTTCCGTTTGTGTTCAAGCATATCTACGATCTTCAATATGTTGATAAAAGATAAATCCATAACATTTTAGACAACAACAAGCCTTATCTAACCATAAACCTAGTCTTGCCATAAATACTGAAACAAAGAAAAAAAGTATTTTCTATTGCAAATAACATTTATTATTTTTACAGTGTGTTTTAATACATAAATATAAAACAATTTAAAATATAAAAAGCTTATTCGGTATAGTGATCTCCATTAGCTGCAATACAGTCCTTTAAACGTTGAGTCCAGTTATCAATAGAAGCACGTACTCTTTCCATGGGAAAATCCTTCACTGCCAATCGTACAGATTGTTTTAGGGATTCCAAATTATCATGGCGTTTAGAGCAAACCGTACTCTCTAAAACTGACCAGAAATCATAATCCAGCGGATTATGATCGGGACTAGACGACGGCCAGTCTTCAGCTCTAATGAAGTCCGAAACGTTCGTTTCTAACTAAGACTGCGTATACCGAGCTTAATGACCCAGCGCCGAGTCTTGCTGGAGGGACCATTGTTGGTTATTGAACATGGTGTAGTTAAGGGGCTTCACTACCTTCTCAAGAATGGTATCTTGATACACTTGTGCCGATGTTTTGATACCTTTCTCACAAAAGTATGGTTCAGTCACTCCTTCATAGCTAATACCCCACTAAATCATCACTGAAGTCGAATAGTGCCCACGTTGCACTCTGTCGAATAATTGGGAAGCTTCCTTAGAGCTTTGATCATAAATACGGTCAGTTTGTTTGTTAAAATGTTGCTCAATTGTAAAAATTTTTTCATCCGTAAACATCATTTTTCTGTTACCTCCCTTTGCGTACCGCTTCAGTAGTTGTTTCGATTTTATCACCCTATTCTTTTTTAAATTATCAGTTAAGAAATGACCAGTACGTCTCTTATAGGGTGCAAGTCCTAAGTCATCTTTTAAAATACACGACATGGTTCTAGGTGCTATCTTCATCTCCCGAGATAAAATCTTTTGTTTTCGGACAGGATTTCTTCGAATTCTTTCCCTTACTGCTTTGACCACCTTTTTCGTACGAACATTACGTAGACGGCGAAATCAGAAATAGAGGAGGTCTCATTGTACCTATTAATAGCCCAGTACACAAACATTTTACCAATACCAAGCGTATGGAGAGTTTTAAATATTGCATTTGGCTCCATACCTAATTTGTGTAATATTGCATTACACAGCGATTCGGTTCTCTTTATCACTCCACTCCATTTTAATATCGCAAAATATTGTACAATGTATTATAGCCAAAATGAGAAATCACAATGAATAATCGTATGAAAATGACAGATTCCAAATTCAAATGTAATATTTTGTTTATTTTTAATTGTAATAGTATTTATGGCCAGACTAAGTATATATTAGGTAATATATTAATTCGCATTAGAAATATAATTATCAATATTATAATTATAAAATATTAAATCAAATTGATTTAGTATTGAAAGTATCGTTTAAAAACTCGGGAGTTCAACTCATGACGGATTAAAATTGGTGACCAAATTTATATTAAAAATAACAGACGCATAATAAAACGAAAGAATCTATATATTTATATGTTAAGCGAAAACTTTTTACCCCTTCTTAAGCGAAATGCGCGAACGGATGAACGTGAAATTTAGCGTAGTTAAAGTTTATATGGAGGAGAAATGCACAAACATATTTTTTTTAATATAAAATGTATTAAAAACACATTAATTAATTAAAATTTACATTACTCACACTACTGCTTGAATGACACACAACATATACATACTCCTACGTTCCATACCATACAAGCCTTTTGAAATTAACTGGTCAAATTGTAGGTTAATTTTATTATAATATGTAAATTCATAGTATAACGTTAATAATTAATCGATAAATAATTAATTTATCTTTATTCATTTTATGAAACCACTGAAATAATAATTATTTCAGTCATAAAGTCTTATAGAATGTAAAAATGAATTATGGTCAAATTTCGACCACTAGGCGACCGCTAGTATATATAAACTCATAATAAAAATAATGTAAAAATGTACTGTCAAGGTGAATGTAACCGCGAGCTCTAGGCTTCATTTTAACATAACATAATGATTGGGAATGTGTGAAAGTACGCACCAAAGATTAAAATTATGTTTTACAAAAGATTCACTCCGTATTATTAATAAACATTTGGTATTTTTATTTTTAAGAAAAAGAAATCGAATCTTCCCGTTACAGTGCTACCATGTATAATAAAATTTTGTTGACGATTTCACTACTTTATTCTGCATAATTCACTCACGTTTTATATACAGTTTTTAAAATCTAATTTGTCACAATTGTGTATGAGTTTTTAAATACTTCTTTCATACAAAAAAAAACAAGAGTGTCGTAAATACACACGATAGAAGTGAAAGCTTTGTATTATAGGGATAGATTTTAATTAGAAAAATACAACAAAATGCCAACGCGACGCGGTGTTCATAGGGGGTCACTCGTCTACGTACCGACCGCGCCCGACGTTGCTTTTGTTGATTTGTTGATAGGACAAAAACGGGTGTTTTCACCCTCTATCCGACATAGTGTTTACCGCCACCATTTTTCGTCACACAAGATGATTGCCGATCAGAATTTCAAAGCACAAGAAGTTTCACTTTAATAACTGTTGACTCTCGTTTCAAACATACTCTAACTAAATCATTCTGTACCAATCCTTCTGTTCTGCAAATACTGAGGAGCTATTTAGAAACGTGGTGACATTATATGTTTATATTCCTTTATATAAACATATGTTTATTATTCGACAGAGTAATAGAAATGACACTTACCATCGAGTCTCTCCTTCCCGTTGAAGTTCCAGACGACCTTGGGTTGTGGTTTCCCTCCGCGCACAACGCAGCTCACATTCACCTTACTCCTCTCTAGCAGGGGTCCGTACACCTCCCCGTCCACCAGCGTCTTCCCATCACCGGTGATCACCTCCACTGATTGTGGTTTTACTGAAAAAAATATCTGAAATAAGTTAAAATACACAAAGTCCTATTTTATAATTTTCAACAAAACTTTCATGTCGAGGATCCGATTGGTCTAATACAATAAAATAAAATATCGAATATCCTTCTACACATTTACACAATTATAACATAACAGTAAATTAGATTGTATTAAATTACTATTTATAAAACTATTGTTTATAATTAAAACAATGTCTTCAGTTATAATAGGTCTTTACCTATGAAATTGCCGTCCTGCAGTACTGGCCATTTCAAATTAAAATAATTCTTGTTTGGCTAACAATTCTAATTTCAAATTAATTTTATTTTAAAAACATGGAATTCTTTTTCCAAAAGTAGTCATTTGTTTATTGATTAGTATTACATTTTCATCGCATTTCAATCTTTTTTGTCATCATGGATACGTTAAAAATTCGAGTAATTATGGAATATGAGTACCGTCGTGGCAGCAACGCGGCACAAGCGGCACCCAACATCAACGACGTTTACGGAGCTAACACTACAAACCAACGCACCACCTGTTATTGGTTTGCTCGCTTCCGTTCTGGGAATTTCGACCTGAAAAATGAACCTCGCGGTAGGTTCGAAGACTTTGGTCGACAATGACGAATTAAAGGCGATTGTGGAAGCTGATGATACACAATCTACGTCTGAATTAGCAGCAGCTTTCGACATTAGCGTCAAAACAATATTGGTCCATTTGCGTCAAATTGGCAAGGTTGACAAATGGGTGCCCCAGGAACTCAATGATCGCCAGCGCAAAGTACGCGTCGAGACGTGCCTTGCACTGCTCAACAGACACACAAATGAAGGAATTTTAAACCGCATTGTTACCTGCGATGAAAAATGGATTCTGTTTGATAACCGCAAGCGCTCAGCAAGTTGGTTGGATCCTGGTTCAGCACCTAAACAATGCCCTAAATGAAAACTTACCCCTAGAAAAGTGATGGTCACTGTTTGGTGGTCTAGCGCCGGTGTGATTCATCACAGCTTCTTACCAAACGGGGTGAGCATTACTGCAGATGTGTATTGTGAAGAACTGAACACAATGATGGAGAAGCTGGCACATCTCCAACCAGCATTGGTCAATCGCTCGTCTCCGCTGCTCCTGCACGACAACGCGCGACCTCATACTGCACAGCAGACGGTCTCCAAGTTGCAAGAACTAGGGTTGGAAATTCTCCGTCATCCGCCCTACTCACTAGACCTTGCGCCTACAGACTACTACTTTTTCCAGAATTTGGATAACTCCTTGGCGGGAAAAAAATTCAATACTCGAGAGGCAGTACAAAATGCCTTTGAAGAATTTGTTGCCTCCCGTCCAGCTGATTTCTTTAAGAAGGTCATCAATAAACTGCCACTTCGTTGGCAAAGATGCATTGATTGCATGGGTGATTACTTCGATTAATACAAATAAAAAATACATGAAAAAAAATCGTTTAAATTTTTTCATATAAAACGGCAATTTCATAGGTAAAGACCTAATATAAACAAGAATCACTCGGCCCATACCATTCCCCCTGACATATCTACTTATATACTAATATACAAAGCTGAAGAGTCTGTTTGTTTGAACGCGCTAATCTCAGGAACTACCGGTCCGATTTAAATTTTGCCTTAATGTGTGTCTGTTTGTTTGTTACGGGTAATCTCCGAAACGGCTGGATCTATTTTCACGGGACTTTCACTAGCAGATAACTGACCTTATAATGAGTAACTTAGATTATTTTATTTTATTACTCGCGACTTCATCCGGAGTGTTATATCCAAAACGTTTGGATCGATTTTTACGGGGCTTTCATTGATAGATAGCTGATCTCATAAGCAGTAATTTAGGTTTTTTTTAGAATAGCTGTACCCGCGCCCTCCTACACAGTGGAATACCCGAAATACTTGGACTGATCTTCACGGTTCTTCCAATAGCAACTGACCTTATAAGGAGTAATTTAGACTATTTATTTGTTACTCGTGATTAGCTACGCAGTGCTATCTCCAAAATGGTTGGACTGATTTTCACGGGACTTTCACTGGTAGATAGCAGACCTCATAAGAAGTAACTTAGGTTTTTAATCCACCTTCGGCCGCAGTAGAATATCTGAAATGCTTGAACCTACTTTCACGGGATTTTCACTGGCAGATAACTCACCGTATAAGAAGTAACTTAGACTATTTTATTTTGTCTTTGTCTGTATTTTACTTCGTCGGCAGTGCTATCTCCAGTCGGTTGAACTGATTTTCACGCGACTTTTACGGGGAGATAACTAATACATTAAAAAAAACGCGTACTGAGTCGCGAGCAACAGTTAGTATATATATATATACATATTACGTAATGCTGAAATGATGATACATTTAAATTTGTACAAAGGCTACAGGGGCCTAAGTGAATCAGCCCAGAAAGATATTTATGCGGTATTTAGTGCTGTGCAAATACTAAAAATTGTAAAATGATCTATGGAATATATTTCCAACAGCTACCGCGTAACTCTACTGCTACGCCCGTAGCCGCTACGCCAGAGAGCTCTACGCATTCACAATTACTTAATATTATTATCATTATATGTGTTTGGCGGGATCCGTTGAACAAACACACGTTGGATGATATCGCATTAACACTTTGTTAAATGAAAAATGGAAATATTCACATCAGAGAATGTTATTATGCGTCGCGTCATAATGAGATGGGATTTCACGTGTCGACAGCAAACGAACGTTGGCTGGATCGAGTGACGTCACAACTACGTCATCAGTACTGACGACATGAGAGAGCTGCTTTCGTATGTCTTCTATTTTTTGTAACTAAATAACTAACATTCCTCGACACACAAAAAGTTACGCAGAATAATGATAACAGAAAGCATTAAATTCGTAATTTATACAGAGTTAAATCTTTGTTGACGTTTTTCTACTTGTCTTTGTGCTTTTTATAATATATCCAATTGTAATAAAACATATTGGAATCTGAATATCTTCTATATAATTAAAATTATAGAGGTCTGTTACTACCTAGTTCATAGTTTTCCATTGTTTTTTTTAGTATTATTTTTTAGACACATAGAGCTATTATCCAAAAAAAAATACCACAATATCTTTATTTCATACGAAGTTATGAAAGTTTTAAGACACTATGATTTTTAGAAGCGAAACGCGTTCCTGTGTATTTTCGTCCCGTGAAGAAGTAGGGTAAGCGGTGTGTTGCGCATGCGCAGGAGAGTGAAAGTAAACGTTTGTTTAATTTTATAACAAAATATATTTTCAATTTCAATTTTTTATATAATATATTTTTTTCTCTGTACATAATCTAGATTTAAAACAACAAGAACTAAGTCAAAGGTGTCATAGTTCTTTTATAAATTTCTTTTTTCTACCGATATGTTTGGCAATATCTTTACTACTTATACGTAGTAATTAATGCCGTAGATCTGTTTCTTGGTAGAAAGATTAGTGTACTAATCGAACCATGTCCAGCTACCACTGAACCATCACAGGTTCATAATTCAAAAAGATTTACATTAAAAATACTTTATCTATGTAAGAAACTTTTGGTAAGAAGTATTAAGATATTTAATATAAATAGATAAAGGTAATCCTTTAAAAAGATCTACGGCATCAATGACTACGTACAAGTCGTGACTCTACCGCCAAACATAACGTTAAAAAAGAATATTATAAAATACAGAGTAATATAAATATTAATTTACTTCTGATAGTTACCGAGCACTTGTTCACCGGACAGTACATATCTATATCGGTGTAAATAATATGAGAATGTATTCGCGTACAGTCGAGCACACGAACAGTTGAGTTCGTTAGCGTGTAGTGCTGCGTGTCCGCCGCCAGGTGCCGCTGTTAATTATACGATATAATTTACTCGCTTTCGATTCAACAATCCTGTTGCTTGAATAATGTACAGAACTTTAAATTACGTTATTTAAATCACATTTTTAATGAGTAATTTGCGAAATATTGTAAAAGATAGAGGTATTTGTATTCTGTTCGCTGCAGTACTAAAGTGCGCGAACACCGCATTCACACATATGATAAGTTTTGAATAAGAGTTTTTGGCGGGATCTTGGAATGTCATGTAGTGAATTTTATATTTTATTCACAATCTTCTGTTATTTAACCCTATATTTTGTAATAATGGTGGTGCTTTATGTCGTATTGCTATTGTGCGCTAGTGAAGTGAATAATACCACGGAGCATGGGTTCTGACTTGTCACGAAAACTCCCTGGAAAGTTCTGATAAGCGGGCCACCATCTTGTTACAACATTGAAATGATCGCAAGAAACTCGTAATATCATTACCTGCTCGACAATGGCAGTAATAATCTACTAGAAGATTGGTTCCCAAAAATAAAATAAATAAATAAAATAGTATCTCTCAAAAAGCTTCCAGTCTACCTATATATAAATTCCGACAAACAAATCTTACACTTTCATTGAATTCTTAAACGCTAACCTTCAGATTCATAAACAGAATCCTGAAATATTAATTAATCATCGAAAGTGCTAAGTACTGGGTTATGTTTTTAAAGTAAAATGTGAAAAATAAATAGAGCAAAGCCGATTGAGTCGACTGGGCTCAAGGACGTGAGGCTATCAAATAGAATAAGTGGAAACATTCTGTATCAGATGTAATTAATTTAAAATACGGACCGCTGAGTTTTAATTAACTTTGTGCATCAGATACTTATCGTCGCGCGCTAGTGTCGGGGCATTGTCGATAAAACGATCCACAACATTATTCTAATCCAAAGACTTTATTGTAATAATCAAATTCCATATGAATAATAAGGTTATATTTTACGGTGGGTGGAATAAAATGGCTAATAACTAAGTTTTAACCAAGTTAAAACGTAGTAAAAAGTACCCAGACATCACCAACTGTTTTTTTTATCTCGTCTCTAAACCGAGTCATCGAAATTTTTCCTTAAACATTTCCAAAATATCATCGTATTTTTTAAAATTTTTTAATAAACATATTTCGAATCTGGCCTTCATTAAACATGCAAGTTATTTTGGTAAATTATTCACCAAATTATTGAAATAGGGATGGCATTTAGACTTAGATATGCAAGTATACTTTGTTTACAGTTTTTTGATACGAATATACTAGTTAGAGCTACCTGAGCAGAGATATCAAGACGTAAATGTAATATTTAAACAGCAAAATATTTAGAGAGTAAGCAAAAAGATATTTAGCAAACAGTTTGTATTATAAATTTATAATTTGGAGGGAAAGCCCCGCCGTCGCCGCTCCACCGCCACGTCGACCGCAACACGCGAACTATTTCAATTAATGTTGAATTTGTGCTTTGATTTGATTGACCGACTGTAATAAATAATTCTAACTGTAATTACATTGTTCTAGCAAATAGATTTTTCGTTTCTATCATAGAAAATGTGTTTTTGTTCTGTTTACTTTTTCTACAATAAATTTTTTATAACGTACTAATGATAACACACCTTAATAATGTTATAAATAAATAGTAAAGTTAAACAGAAGGAAGATTGTTGCATACGGATATATTTGCAATTAAATCCTTCTCGGTAAAGCTTAGTTTCCTCGTGCAACGAAACCGCTTTAGACCAGGACACCCATATCATGTGCCGCACCATATGGTCAGCCCGCATTATAACTTCGTTCTTATATAACGGTAATGATTATTTATTTTATGACAATTGCTCAGCCCCCGAGAATAATAGCTTGATGGTAGAAAAACGAATTCTCTCATTCCTGAATAAATAGGCTATTAAATACAAAAATAGTTTCTGAGATTTGACTGTTAGTTGCAGAGATTACGCGTCCAAATAGATAATTTCTTTAGATAGTACCGATGTAACTTTTCAATTTATACCCGTTGCGACCATATAGACTGCAAGCATTGCGTTCATAATGACGAGGAAAAGAGTACTGCATAAATACTAATTATATACGTGTTTTGTTTAATTTCATGAATATAAAAAAGCATTGATAATCGATGTAAAGTTTATCGACAATTTTTGTTCGTGTAACACTATTAATTACTATCTGGACTTCAGAATGTAATAGAGTAAATTGCACGACCGCTCCGGCCTTTGATTTCAAAGTATTTTTCTTTGTCAAGAAAACCTTTGAGTGGGCGCGGTTTAATTAAAGAAAACAAAATAAAATTGATAATAAAATTTAATTCAATGTATTTATCTTGTAGTCGTATGCCACTAGTTCTGGGACAACGATAATAAATTTAGTTTTCTAAATCAGAGTTCATTTAATACTAAATATCATGTGATAATTATTTACTACACATAATGATCTAACAAAATTATAATAATTATCTAAGTTCATGATTACGTTGCAGTGTTATAATTTTCCCGTTCACACCATAAAATCAACACGTTAGGGATGTTTATATTATCAACGTGGCCCTTGTCAACGACTTCATAAAATATACCTGTCAAATCTTGACACATATTGCGCCGCCATGACAGTTCGGGATTTTACGAGAAAATCTGACAGATACGCAATAACGTCATCGTTTTTATTATTTTGTCGTTTCCCTAAATATAGCAATGGAATTTTGCCGAGAGAAATTTCAGTAGTACCAAGGGAGAATCGAATCAAGTTTAATAAATGCTATTCGTTTGTGGATCACTGTGATGAATTACATTGAAATTGGTTGTCGTCAAGGTAACCTACTTAAATGTTTTCTTATCAGATTATCTTTTGATTAAAAAGGGACTGGTGTATTGAAGTTATGAATTTTAAACTCGTCAGTTGCGTCTTATTTCATAGATTGAACTATTTAGCACGCATGTTGATGGCGTCTGTTCTATTTCTGCTTTCAAATTAGAAAATTATAAATATGCGATACCATGTTATATTTTCCAAACATCGATACCAGAACAGTCGATCTACAATAAACTGTCGCCAGACATTTATCGGAATATATAACCTCCACGCTATGATGACAACCTGTGAAATTGGCGCCAAAACTGACAGTTTACTGACAAGTGTCAGGCGTCAGGCGCGGTTATGAGAGGCGCCGGTGACAACGATGCGGGTAATTGTCGCTTTGTTTTGACGTGCGATGAGTTTTAGTGTCGGTCGGATTTGTAGAGATTATTAGTTAGACAACAGTGATCATTTGAATCGACGTGACGTACAAAATTAAAGGAAATGGTATTTTTTGTGGCCTTTTTGAGGTAAAAAAGACGCCACTCTCAAGTGGGAACAAGTACCTCTGTATTGCGTAGCGAAGAGTCCGAGTCAGTACTTGTAACTTGCGACCTAAGTATAGGTTTTAGTGTATACGTCCATTGTCTATATTTGTTTTTCTGTTGTAACACGACAAAATGACTTCATATTGCCTAATCGTCGCTGTCATGTCGGCCTGTAAGTCTCTTGGTAGCGAGATATATACTAGTTTTTCCCGAAACATGACTATCTAAAAAAGAGTTGCTGTGACGAGTTTTTTACCACGTGTATGTTAGTAGCGATGAAGTCAGTTACGATTTGCTTGGTTACTGCATGCATAGACTATTCCTGGAATGCGGTATGTTTCTTGTTCGCAGTGTGGTACCACTATAACACCTGTGAGGACTTGATGTATGTTTATCTCATCTCCATTGACGTCATGGCAGTGCCCAACATCCCCGGATTACCATTATCCTATTAAATGTAGTAACGACCTTTCAGCTATTTAGATATACCGTCCAATAAACTTACGATTGGTCTTGGGAAGCCAAAATTTCTTAATAGATTATATATTAATTTAGATATCTTCCATATGTTCTAAAAAAGTAATGTCATTTTGTCTTTTTCGATCCTCGTCTCCTATCGATTGCGTGAACATAAAGAATAAAGTTAAAGTGCAAGGAGGGGGCTCTGGCGCCGCATCAGTGTAAGAAATGGTTGAACTTAAAAAAGGAAACTAAAAAACTTGGTTCTTCGAGATAGCAGCGCGTCTCGCGGACGATTTCGCAACAATTTATTTCCCCCGAACCAATATAGAATGCAAAATCTATCTTAGTTTGTTACGAAAGAAAATAGACTTTATGAACGAGAGGATAAGATCTAATATATATAATTTAAGAAACACTTTACAGTTTAGTTAGTTGTCCACTATAAGTCACTCGTGGGAAACTTGACAAAAGTTTAAATTTTTATCGGCAACTCGAAATATTCCCAACTTGTCCGAATATCGAAGCTTGAGTGATTTACTGTACAAAGTTTCGTATATAAAATAACGACCGTGTACAGTATACAACGCAGATATTGAAACAAAGTTTCAAATTACATACATCAAAAATACGATACAAATATTACTATTTATTTTGAGACGACTATCTAAATAAATATACTCTTATACAAACAGCACCCGCGGCTTCGTACACATTCTTTACTATTTGATATATTTTTAATAAATAGTTGAGTTATTGTCAAATTATTTACATAAAACCCATCTCCGAGTAAAAATACTTAGGGGTGACAATTCTCACTTTGTTCAAGGTATGTAGCATAAACTATAAACCATATTCATAACTATATATCCGTTTTACTGTAAGTTGCCACTAGATGGCGTTGCTGTAATTACAATGATAATGACAACAACAAATAACAACAAACACGTGCGTAGCTATGGGCGCGGGATACATAAACGCCAAATATCTTGTATTCATTCTTATAACATTGAGTTCTCTCAACAATAATACGTTTTATTGTCATTGTAATTTTACTTTTATTTAAGGGTTATGAGAAATTGTTGAGAATGAATTGAAATAGAAGTCGTCGTCGTTCATGGTCACATCAAAGTGAAGGATACGCAGTTTCTTTTGAAGCATTGCAATTTATTTACAATATGAATATTATTGAAGTGATTTTTTGAAGTGAAAACTCCTTAAGACGCGTTGAACGATATTTATGGCAGGAGATAAATTTATAATTTTGCGTTATGACATGCCATGTTAGCATGACCAGCCTATTGGTATTTCGATTGCGCGTCTTGCGTCAGATTAGCGACGCGTAGTATAGGAGCCTGTGTATATTATGTAATATTGAAATTATATTAATATTGATATTTGCAAAAATGTATATAATTACTATGTTGCTCCGAGTGCCCATAGATATGAAAACCACACCAATGTTAATAATTTCAATAAACAAATCCTGAAATTGAAATATTTCTTATTCATAGTATAATTAATATGAAGGTTCAAAAGAGAACACATTTATTTCAATGTTCTGAGTTTTCGCTTCTCTCGGCACTCCTTATGACTTCCACTTTTTTGAAGTTATACTTCTTTTGGCGCGTTAGGGAAAAATGATGAGAGTAAATTTTTACGATGCGCGCACACCGTCACGAAAAACCGACACCCTAAAGTTATTACGATGCGCGCGTACACCGTCACGGAAAACCGACACTCTGAAATTAGCTATAGTCAACATTTTGTTTCTTTGTATTTGTTGTTTGTATTTCTTTGTATTAAAACTTTCAATGTATTAAATACCTTTTTTCTATTGTTAGTGTAGTTTTTTCTACAAACGTAGAATAAGGCGAAAGATAAAACTTTTGAAAAGATTTTTATCTTGTTAAGCCAAAGAAGTATAACTTCTAACGCGTATATAACTACACACACACTTTTTTTTAATGGGAGGGCTATGAAATATTGATCCGCTACCTTTTTGTGTGGCGAAAAGCGGTGGAGGAAAACACTAAGTCACCGAAGCTAAGTAACGTTGAGCGCAATCAGTACCTGGATGTGTGACCGCCTGAGAAAACTGTGTCACGTTGGATTTTTGGTCTAATTTTAATAACTAAAATGTTTCCCTGTAATGTTTCACTTCCACCATATGTCTTTACGACACATCCTGTTTTTTTATCGCTTGTACATTTTGTAATGTCACTGGTCTGATACAGATTGGTATATTTTTATGTTTATTTAATTAAACTTTTACTTCTATCGTATGTCTTTATGACACACCCTATTTTTTCCCCTCTTTATTCTATATATTTTGTGTATATTATTTAGTCAAACTTCTATACATCGAATTATTTATATTATTAAGTAACCTAAAATAATTAACAAAGTATGTTCTTAATTTTGTAATCACGAATTTTTAAAAATTCACCGAATTTAATGAGACAGCCACCGAGATGGGAATACAATAGTGAGCGATTTAAACAGGAAAGTAAAATAAAAATATTAGTAAGAGTTATTACTAACTGCTCCGGTTTGGAAAGAATTAACCGTGACGATGATTAAATACTCGATTTAAAATGGTTTAAGATCTGTATGTACTATGTGAATGCGGGATCATATAAGTTGTAGGTTTTACATAATCCTTTTTAAATACTACTATTAAAAAAAACGAAATCAAGGAGTATTCAACGGAATGCGTCGCGTCCGGCAGAAGTTTTGGTGTTTGAGATAAAACTGTTCATATAATAGGGGGAAGATGTCCCATAAATTTTGTTCGCGCACCCGCTCCGTCCTCACCGGCCTTGACACCCACAGCGGCACCTAATTACCTCTCGCTGTCGACTACCCTCCACCTCGGAACTTTACGACACTTCCTCACTCCTGACTTATTATTACTCAGATAATAATTTTATTCTTTCTGAGTTTAAACTAGCTCCTTATAACATGATTTCCGATTCACTAAACAATCAGACTAATAGCTTGAAACTAACTGGACGCGCGGCCTCCGCCAGTCCGTTGCTACCGGAGTTGTTGCCCGCGCCGCGCGGGTCGGACGCGCGGCCTCCGCCAGTACATTACTGTAGTGTTGACCGCGCCGCATGCTAACATTTTGAGTTTTCGCATGGTCGAGTGAGAAATAAACGCATCGCTACATACGTGCCAACATATATTATAAACAATAAGTGTTGTGTGGGAGAAGACCGAAGAAGAGAAACGAGAATCACCTAGCCGGCTAGCCACGTGGAAACTGCAGCGCCGCGAGGTATGTGCCAAGTTTCCTTTCTACCCTTGTCTCCCTCTTCGTAGCTGATCGCAATAGTTGAATATCAAAAATAGCACCCCCGCATATACAGTCCACTTAAATTTAGCATAGAACCCCCCGCACCTCCCCCACGGTGACGTGGATATCGCGACGGCGTCACCACTAACTATATTAAAAGTTACGGAACTCTAATATATACTAATACTAGCAGGCCCGGCAGACGCTGTCCCGCCCTGAATATAAAAAAATCCTTGACAAATTATATACCGAAACCTTACTCATGAATCACTTTATCCACTGGCGAAAAGCGCATGAAAATCCGTTCAGTAGTTTTTGAGTTTACCGCGAACAGACAGACAGACAGACGCCGTAGAGAACTTTGTTTTATACTATATAAAATAATAATAATAATGATAATAATACACTAATCGTTATAGTCAGTAGGCGTCAACTCTCTAGTGTCTCCGTTTGATACAAGCTAAGGTAAAAATACGAAATAAATACCTTCCTCAACTTACTTTTTGCGATAAAATCTTAAGAATGAATTTTTTTGAATAAGATAAAGACTTGCTTCATAAATTCACCGAGTATCCTGAAGTTCACACCTAAATCAAACAAGTCTCGCTGTCATCTTACGACTATTTCCAAAAATGAGTATACGGATAAATTGAGAAAGAGGAACGACACTTCGTTATCTTCGCGTAGTACACCTAGTTCTAATACCATGTGCATCAGATACATATTCTATCCTTTGTTCTACATATAAATAAAATAATTGATATAAATCCTAAAGCTGTTGAACTGATCTCCGCAAAACTTTCACTGGCAGATAGCTGACCTTATAAAAAGTAATTCCAGCAGCTTTAGTTTATACTATCTATTAACCGTGGCTTTGCCCGCAGTGCTATCTCCAAAACGGTTTGACCGATTTTCACGAGACTTTCACTGTTAGATAGCTGATCTTATAAAAACTAATTTAGGAAATTTTAATTTATACTAAGTTAACAGTGGCTTCGCCCGCAACGTTATCTCCAAAACGGTTCGACCGTTTTTACGGGACTTTCACCGGCAGATAGCGGTCATTAGAAAAAGTAATTTAGACTATTTTAATTTAGACTAGCTGTTAACCATGGCTTCGCTCGCAGTGCTATGTCCAAAACGGTTGGACCAATTTTCACGGGCCTTTCACTGGCAGATAGCTGACCTTATAGGAAGTAATTTAAGTTATTCTATTTTAAACTAGCTATTACCCGCGATTTCGTGCGCCTAAAATATAGCAAAAATATGTTGTTCACTGTAAACATGTGCATAAGATGTGCGTTGTACTGGACTCCAAGAATAAATATAACTGAAATTCATATATCTCATTTTATGTATGTAATTTTAATTATATTGTCTTTCAGTCATTTTGCTTTATTTACCACTCTTTCGTCTACATAACTCAGCAACCATAGCAACATATAAGAATATTATATTCAAGTCAATGAGCACTATTTAAATTGTCGAATATTAAAAACTGCTTAAACAGATATAACATTTTATATCTTTATTTATATTTATGCAAGATTTCATGACGTCAGCTCATTCATTGTATACAATTCAATATTATAATTATTAATAGGAAATTTGAAGATAGAAGGGGTCTTTCTAAAAAGATAAGATAAATAGACCATAAACGTATTCATTATTGACAATATGCGCAAATTATATCATCATAATAACATCTTTAAGTCATTGTTTCATTAGTTCCTTATACAGTGTAAGTGAGCACTGAGGTAGTTACATGGTGGTTTAAGGTTCCAAATATGTTGCTTATGATAAACCTTATTTGACACACTGTTAGTATTTATATATCTAATGTATACGTTACATGTCACTGTAGGTGGCGTGCGTGTCGTACTTACAACTGTTTTCAAAGAGCATTTCTATAATTGTACACGGTCTCAGAATTTTATATTTCTTTAACACAATTTTAAAAAACGCGTGCGGAGCTGCGGGTACAGCTAGTAGAGAATATTTTTGTAATATCCATTTTACTTTAATTCACCTCTAGATGACGCTACAGCATATCAACATTTGTATAGATTACAATTAAACGATTATAATGTAAATTGGTGTTAATTTTGTTGGTTGTTGATATTTTACTGTAGGAAGGAATTTGGAAGGTGGTAGAGCCACACTGTAGCTATTACTAGTTTCAACATGAATGGGTCGGCTCGCCCGGGGTAGTACCACCCGACCCACAGAACATCGACGTGAAGTAACAGTGCTTGCATTGTTGCGTTTCGTTCGGTCAGTGAGAGCGCCGAAGGCCCACCTCCTTCTCGCCTTTTCATTCCCTACCCCTCCCCAATACACAGGCTGGCAACGCACTTGCGACTCCTCTGGTGTTGCTAGTGTCTATGGACGGTGATGATCACTTAACATCAGGTTACCCACCTGTTCGTTTGCCGGCTTTTGATATAAAAAAAAACTGTAATTCAATTATCTGTTACAAAATATGGTGAATATAGCAAAAAATAACAAACGCATACAAAACCGAGGGCAAGGTCAGTAGAATACCAAATTAAACTTTTGTGTAATAGGCTAGTAAACGCACTTCAAGGTAAAGGAAGGTAGGAGGTAGCTGCCATATCGTATCGCATCGTATATGTAGTTCGCTATAATAATATAACTTGAGAGACAACAAGATTTATGAATTATATGAAAAATTAACAATTTTTAAATACTGTAAATCATATAATCTTCTTAGAGAATGTAATTTGTAGCGTTGACTGAGTAATGGACGAGAGGCGAGCTGCTGGAGTGAACGACGTAAACATTCAGCATAGTATTGTATCTGTGGCGAAGTAGACGCTGTCGGTTGGTGGTAGAGCGGCGCTTGCCCAAAGACTTCTTAATCAAAATTAAAGTGTGGCCGCGAAATAAGCAACTACGATTCCGCGTGTGTCCGACAACCTTTGCCAACAACATTGATGACTGGCCCGACATTATCTAGCGCTTGTAACAGACAGACATACGTACAAACAGATAAACTTTTTTTTAAATTATAAATAACGTATTCATAACTAAAATAATTTATTTCGTTTTAGATTAGTACTTCAGCACATCACGTCTGATATTAATAACGGCATTAACATGCCGCGAATAGGTATCTACAACTATGTCAATAGAAGTATGTTATCAACTTTTCAATTTAATGTAACTAAGTAAATAATAGAAACTACAAAATGGAAACCAACTTTATGACAGTACAAATATAGGCTGTCCCAAAATTAACGCAAGGTTTGAATTAAATATAAAACACAGTTAATGTCTTTGGATTGTTATTTTTTCACTGAATCATAAAGTATATAGGATAGGGTTTTTATGGAACAACATATCGGGCAAATATCCTCCACAACCTTCCTGTCACGTACGCACTCTTTTGTCGAAATTTTTCATGACTTTTCTTGCATAATTGCGACTGAATTTCGTTGATGCAGCGATTAATTTCCTTTTGTAATGCACGAGACGTTATGAACTTGTTGACTTCAAATATCTCCATACTAAGAAATGTAATGGTGTTGACAAGGTTAAAACACTATTTTGCCCATTTTTGTACACAATTTTCCAAATATAGCCACCAAACTTTCATTATTTTTGAAATATTACTTAATAATGCAAACACGTTATTGTATAGTATAATGCTCCATTTTTACTAACCCTAAACTCTCAGGATTCAAATTGTTATTTTTTCAGGGTTGCCAACAATTTATTGCAAAAATTGCATTGCAAATTCAAATCTTGCGTTAATTTATAGACACCCTATATACTCGTATACTCACCTCCATTGCTAACCTTATTCAGAGGAAGCCAAAGATAAGGTATTAATAAGTGAGGGTTGTGAGAACTCATTGAAGGCCAAGAACGATAGGCCGCTCATTGTGACGATAATTGGAAGCGGCTTTCTTCCAGAAGTGGTCATCTTTAGGTTGAATGGATTAATGGAATTGCATACTTTTTTTAGGAATACAGTCTAATATTCACTGTTATAACCTAATATTCTTTGAAGACATCAAAAAGAAAATAATAATGCTTAATTCTAGAAAATGTTCAAAATGTTATTAATACAACCAGTGAATTGTCTTTATTAGTACAATATTTATTAATATTAGGTCTTTTCCTATGAAATTGCAGTTTTGTATGAAAAAATTTAAACGAATTTTTTTCATGTATTTTTTATTTGTATTAATCGAAGTAATCACCCATGCAATCAATGCAAATCAGCTGGACGGGAGGCAAAAAATTCTTCAAAGGCATTTTGTACTGCCTCTCGGGTATTGAATTTTTGTCCCGCCAAGGAGTTATCCAAATTTTGGAAAAAGTAGTAGTCTGTAGGCGCAAGGTCTGGTGAGTAGGGCGGATGACGGAGAACTTCCAACCCCCAGTTCTTGCAACCTGGAGACCGTCTGCTGTGCAGTATGAGGTCGCACGTTGTCGTGCAGGAGCAGCGGAGACGAGCGATTGACCAATGCTGGTTGGAGATGTGCCAGCTTCTCCATCATTGTGTTCAGTTCTTCACAGTACACATCTGCAGTAATGCTCACCCCGTTTGGTAAGAAGCTGTGATGAATCACACCGGCGCTAGACCACCAAACAGTGACCATCACTTTTCTAGGGGTAAGTTTTCGTTTAGGGCATTGTTTAGGTGCTGAACCAGGATCCAACCAACTTGCTGAGCGCTTGTGGTTATCAAACAGAATCCATTTTTCATCGCAGGTAATAATGCGATTCAAAATTCCTTCATTTGTGTGTCTGTTGAGCAGTGCAAGGTACATCTCAACGTGTACTTCGCGCTGGCAATCATTGAGTTCGAGGGGCACCCATTTGTCAAGCTTTGTTACCTTGCCAATTTGACGCAAATGGACCAATATTATTTTGACGCTAACGTCGAAAGCTGCTGCTAATTCAGCCGTAGACTTTGTATCATCAGCTTCCACAATTGCCTTTAATTCGTCATTGTCGACCAATGTCTTCGGACGACCGCGAGGTTCATTTTTCAGGTCGAAATTCCAAGAACGGAAGCGAGCAAACCAATAACAGGTGGTGCGTTGGTTTGTAGTGTTAGCTCCGTAAACGTCGTTGATGTTGCGTGCTGCTTGTGCCGCGTTGCTGCCACGACGGTACTCATATTCCATAATTACTCGAATTTTTAACGTATCCATGATAAAAAAAAGATTGAAATGCGATGAAAATGTAACACTAATCAATAAACAAATGACTCCTTTTGGAAAAAGAATTCCATGTTTTTAAAATAAAATTAATTTGAAATTAGAATTCTTAGCCAAACAAAAGTTATTTTGATTTGAAATGGCCAGTACTGCAGAACGGCAATTTCATAGGTATGTAATAGGTACCTATTATTTTATCGTATGCGCTTTACCTACTATTAAAACTGCAATATTAGATCGTCTTTACAGATTCTTTACTCTCTCTCTCACACACTTTCTAAGTACATTTTCAAGTTTAATTACTGTAACATTTTCATTTGTCCTGGTATTTTATATTACCACAATACAATATATCAAATCTTCAGTATGGCGATAAAGAGATAAATTACAAAGTCAGTGTACAATATTAAGTTTCCGGAAGACGTATCTAAGAAATGTTAAAAAACACTCCTAATAATGAAATAGAAGATTTATAGAATCGCTTTTTTTGTGGTCGCGCTTTAAGTTCGCCGGTTCATTTGGCTTACATAACTCGGTTGCATTGCTCTGCGAACTACAAGTACACGCTGTGAGGCATCCGATGCTGATGTCTAACTCACCGGCGAGTTCCGAGTTATGCTTACATCGACTCACTACAACTGAATTTAATTAATTTCTCTAATTGCACAGATCCACAGTGTATACTAACATCATTAAAGTGAGAAGAACAAAATGTTTTAAAACGAATTTTCGGTGCTAATATTACTGCAGAAGGCGCAGCAGCGTACTAAATTACTTGCATTATATTTGCTTTAGAAAAAGAAAATCGTTTTCCGTTGATATGGAAAGACTATTAGAAAATAACTAAAAAACTAACAGTAAGTTTATCCAATGCGTAACATATTCAGAACCAACAGACAACGCACAAACATAAATACTTTGAGACCACGGTGAGGAATCGCCAACGACATAGATTTTCGTTAAAATCTCACGACTGTACTTAAATTATATAGCAATTATTCTCAGTCACTTTACCGAACCAGTATGAAAAAATATTAAGTGTAAGTTAGATGTGAAAAAGAATTCTCATTTAAGCTGAAATAAAACCAAAATAAACCCGGCAGATACATAAGTGTACCTGAATTATTATTCAAGTGTTGAGGGTAGAATTTACGGAGACAAATGTCTCATTACTCTAAAGTAAATATTAATACATGCGCGTAACCGCGTAAGCTTGCCCAGTTAACGCTTATTTAAATCCAACGCTTATTCATGTCACTTCTCGGTTAATTTCATTAAATTGTAATACGCGTTAGAAACACGGGTCGTTTTATTAAGCTTTCCCGGTTACAGTGGCAGTTATCGTATTTAGTCCGTATTCGTTGTGCTACATGCATTTCATATTATGTTATTATTCACAATCAATGATTATATCTTTCTATATACCTTCAATCACATCTATTACTGATCATTTATTTCTCAAATGTACCTGCCGGAACATGCTTACGGATGTTTTACGAGAGATTTTCAACTTGAGGATCCAATAAGATCTCAAAGAACATTAGCGATCTACCGGACAGTGAGTTCAAGCGTCATGTTAAGTATATTCTACAGTGACAAGGTTTTTGTCAGTAGCATTACGTGAAAGATAGTGATGTCTAGAAGTGACATCTCTCTTTGTGCAATATAACTTTGAATAAGGATTTATACAGTTGTACAAAAATAAATCTGATCGAAATTCTTATCGGTTTAGGTTAGGTTAGGTTAGGTTGTCCTCTCTCAGCTCACCTACTTAATCTAAGTAGCTAGACTGGAGGGTAGACGTAGGCTTAGGTCTAGGGATAGGGCTAGGATAGGGAGATAGGTTAGGGTAGGGTAAGGTTAGGGATAGGGCTAGGATAGGGAGGGAGGGGTAGTTAGGTTAGGTAGGACGGAGGGCCTCTGGGAAGGCGGAGGTGATGAGGAGTAAACCTCGTTAAAAAATCAACGGTGGGGCGGCGGCGGAGCGGTTTGGCCTCTCCGCTGCCGGCCGGACCCAGGGGGAAAGGGGCGGGGGCCCTGGACTCCCATTGCACGGGTTCGGCGGGGGCGGGGCTGGGAGGCAGTCTCGCAACCGGGCTGCCTCAGTCGGGTGTGGCGTGGGAATGCCTGCCGCCTGGGGGCGTCTCGGAGCTTGCTCACGCTACCCCGAGGCGCTCCCATAGTGCGGCGTAGGTTGTCGTGGAGTTTTTAGCCGGTTAAAGTCGCCGTATGGCCCCACCCCTGCGTGGCAGCACAAAGGCTGGTGGGCGGTTCAGGTCGGGCTCTCCCCCGAGGGCCTGACAGTCCATGATGGATTTTTCTCTCCACGGAAAAAAAAAAAAAAAAAAAAAAAAAAAAAAAGGTTAGGTTGTCCTCCGAACTGCGGTAGTATTTTATGGTCCCAAGTTCAATGATTTATTTTGAATACATCATAAAGTAATCTAAGTAAATGTCAAAGTCTAGGAATTTTAGAAGTGAAAGTAAAATTCAAACTGAAGTCTTTCTACACATGGAAACTCGGGTAAATGTGTAGAATGAATATATTTGTAAAACAACGCTCTGATAAAAGCGCTGTAAATAAAGAAAATAACTGAATCGGATGTGTGTGTGTGTTAGAGTAACACAATCTCGATGTACTCCAGCTAATTAAACAGAAACAAAGCGGGACCCGCCGCACCACCGCACCGCACCACCGCACCGCACCACCGCACCGCGCCACTTCCAACCAACACACAATATCTACATACTGTTATACATTAATGAACAACTCCATATACGTGTACAAAACAACTAGATGTGGCTATAAGTAATAGCCATTATGAGTAGTTTCACATATAACTGCACCAGAGCACGGGCTCACTATAGCGCAGTTTCGTTACAGTTTTACCTCTATATCGATGTCAGTAATTAACAAAAATAATATTTTTTTTGTAAGTGACACAGAACGTACACCAGTGATAGCTATATTGTCCTATACTGATTCGCAACGTATTCTGACTTTTTTAAAGAAATGGCAATGATTACTTTTTAAAGTTGGCTCTGTAGGCTTCTCATAAATAAAAAAATATTTATTTATTTATTTATTTAGACGTTATGCGTTAAATACGCAATGGCGGACTTAATGCCTAAGGCATTCTCTGCCAGTCAACCATTAGGTGGTGCAGAGATAAATGTTGGTAGGTGTAAAAGGTGAGGTTTTTATGAAATTATGTTTAGCCTATTTAATATTACAATATATAAATAAAATATCAACACCAATATACTACATATATAATACATATATACTACACATATACAATACATACACATAACAACATCATACATAAATATCAATACAATAAATAAAAGTATAGTTAGTCAACATCAAGTACTAAATACAGCATTAACCAGATAATTCTGCTAAATGACACTGGTAAAGCCGACGTACCCTGACTTTAAAACTGAAACGGTTAGATGACATCCTGATTTCATAAGGAAGCGCGTTCCATAGGAGAATAGATTGGATATAGAAAGATGAATGTACTAGACTAGAAAAATGCATATTTAATATATATCTGAGATCAGTATGTTCCAACACAGTTCGACAGATAACACAGTTCTGTACCGTTTAATCGACCGTCGTTAGAATCGGTATGTGTATATTTACACAATACTATAGCTGAAATAACTCAATTATAAGTTGAAGTAATTACAAGAAATAAAAACAAACGTGTGCGAGTCGACAAGCTTAGCTAGTTTTTATTATATAAAATAAAAATGAATACAAGACGTTAATTAAATGAAGTACACATAAAGAAATTTAAAACGTTGACATTGCCACATCTAGCTCCATTACATAATCACCTATATTCGTTTAAGTGAGATAATATCAAGTGTGCGCTGAGTACGTACGCTCTGTGTGTGTCCTGTAGATACGTGAGTTCGCATTGTTCCCGAACGAGATACAGCAGTTACCGTTTACATTATATTTTTATTTTATATCGAAACACTGAACACAAACAATGGTGTGACGTGTACGGTAGATAAACGTATCTGGTTTGAGGACGACATATTTTTATGAAAAAAAAAAATGTCTAAAAATTTGAAGCTGCGAACGATTAAATTGACATATATAAAATGCAAAATTAGATCATAATGTAATTATCTTTTACACGTATTAATAGAGATTGGATGTATCGTTTTTTTTTTCTTTTTCTGCAGACTCTCGGTCCGCACCATTTTTTTGCTATCGCTTTTTAAGTGTAAGTTAAGTTAAAAATCGTATCTGTGAGCATCTATTGGGTGTTTTTTTTTTTTTTTTTTTTATTTATATAAAGACGTTATTGCCTTTATGGCAGTTTCATTCCGGTCCTCTATCACCATCTTTAAATTATAATCCACAATGTGGATGTATCGTTTGGGAATACTACATTGTTATTGGACAAAAGATACCCTATGTCCTCTCCAGTATCCCTGTACGCAAATCATCATGACGGTTGGTTGAGAAGTGAAGCCGTGAAAGTCAGTAATCAGATAAAGCTTTCGAATTGAAACAAACGTATTTCGAAAATTTACGAATTGTAGTTAACAACAAACGAATTTAAGTTGAAACTTTTGCTGATGACCACTTTACCGTGTACCATTTTTGACGGTATTATAGTTAAAAACACACACTGGCACACGATATTTTACAAATCAATTATTAGGAGTAGCTACTTATCTCACTGACTCTTTGAAAATCATCGCTCAGTAATTAATAAGTCCTTAATATTACTCGTACGTATAAAAATAAATCCAATACGAAAAACGTAGAGCAAAATTTGTAGCAACATTAGTGGTGCACGTTCCGAGTGTCGATAACTCAGACAGGCTATCGAGTTGGCGTATCGCCACGTGATCTCACAACTCCCGTTAACGCGTTGGCTGCGGGCCGCAAGCGAGCCGCGGATTGACGATGTCTTCACGGTGAAATGTTATTGACAATTCAACGTGAATTATTGAGTTACGCCTCCTTAAAAACACTATCTTTTTCTGATTGTACTTAAAGATTTGAGTAGTGAAGCGGACGTACACTGATTTATATGTATCTCTTTATATTTTTTATTGTATTTACGATAAATACATTAAAATTATAGGTAATATTATTTCAAAGATAAAATTTTATATAAAACCTGACTAGCAGTAAACAAAAGCAAACGATATTACAGGTTTTTTTTTTGCGACAGGATCACCAATATTGTCAAGGAAATGGGAAAGTCGAGTGCGAAAGTGTGGACAATTCGTCAATAAGATGATGGTAATTTAGGGATGACGTGGCAAGAACTTGGATGAAGACTACTTTAGATAGATAGAAATGGCCTGAAATAAAGAAGTTTGCACTGAACGTTGGGTGTAAAGAAACTATAAAAGAAGAAGATAAATATAATATCCAATAATTAAAATGTGAAATAGCATATTTCCATAAAGTTTTCACTGCTATAATTATCAAATAAATTGATAGGCTTTGCCTTAAATGGATAAAGTTTGAAAAGTTACATTTGAAATAATTTTATAGTACTAAATAAACGATGTAATAAGAAAATCAAGTTCGCGTTAAATCATGAACTTCGCACAATAATTAGGTACTGTTTAAATTTGAAGGAGTATAGTAGAGATAGTGTACGGGACACGTGATTTATTTTCTATTAAAATAACTAAAACCCCTATGGGATCCATAGTTTTCGTGATAAAAAGAATTAAAAAACCAGTGATTTTTACCAACCTAAAAAAAACAGATTTAGATATAGTGAATAAATTAGCGTAAAACCATTGAACAATCACCTGATATAATACGAAACAACTGGATATCAATAAACCGATTTTCAACGCGAAAATCTGCACAGACCGACATAAACAATCAAAATGTGCAATAAAAAGGATTTACCGCCACACGTATCGCTAAATTTAATACACACGAGCAGTCGCCGCAGCACTAGTGCTCGGGTTGGCACACACCACACACTAAACTGTCAATACTAAGCCAAATGTTGCATCGTATTTTGTCATTTCTTAAGGTTCCGATGCGAAGTGTGTATCGGCTATTACACCGAGAAAATATTTGGAAAATTATTACTCTGCATAGTAATAAATTCATCTTTGTGGTTTTCTTTCTACTACCTACTCATTAGTACACATAGGTATAAGATATAAATAATTCTAAGTGAAACTAGGCAACAAGTATAACAATATCCGATATATATTTAACATTGTGTCTAGATTCAAAAAACATCTCAGCTTAAAAATATTAGTGCTTTTCACGATACAATTTAGACATCTTTGTATTATCAGGTTGTGTGTTGAAGAATTATTAGCTTTTTAAACTCTTGTAGACTATATACGCGAGATAGTTTTGCGCTCAGTAAGTTATACAAGTAAGTTTGTTGTTTTAGTTTTTTTTTATATATTATAGGAGGCAAACAAACAGGCGGGTCACGTGATAGTAAATGATCACCGCTGTCCATGTCCATAGACACTAGCAGCAACACCAGAATAGTCGCAAGTGCGTTGCCAGCCTGTGTTTGGGGAGAGGGGGAGGGGAGGGGGTCCTCCGGCGCTCTCAGTGACCGAACGAAACGCAACAATGTAAGCACTGTTAGTTCACGTGGGTGTTTCTGTGGGTCGGGTGGTACTACCCCGGGCGAGCCGACCCATTCCTGCTGAAACCGGTAATAGCTTCAGCGTGGCTCTACCACCCATATAATATGCGATTACGCAGTATACGATGGATATATATGTAATATGCAAGTGACGTATCTGTTGTTTGTCCGGCGTGGACTTTGAAATAATAGAAACAATTTTCGCGAGAACTTATAGAGAACATTTCCAATACTATACAAAATTTAGATAAATTACACATCTTTATTTTCTTCGATCGGGGGTAAGCAGTTATGTTAACAGAAGTGAAACATTTCAACAAATATAAAATATAATCCATAATTGATCCAAAAACGCATAGTATTAAATAATAAAATAATTTTCATGATACCAAAGTTGTTTATTATAATTAACAAATCTATACATATAATAAGAATGTAAATCTAACGTGTATGTACTTTTCCTATTTTCGTAAGCAAAATTGTTGCAGATGTCAGGGAATAAGTAATAAAATACATTTCAATCATTTTCGGAAATATTTGTTTGTATGAACACGCATCACTGCTAAAGTACTGGGTTCACAATAAAACCAGACCAAGAAAATCATTAGCATATCTTCGAGAATAACTTAGTCTTTGTTTCATTAAAATCGACCTCCTTTAGCAAAAGTTTTTGTTACTTTAATGACGGCGCGACGTAAGTACGAGAGAAAAGTAGATAAGTAAATGGACTTAATACATTGAGATAACTTTATTAATCGCGGTTTTTTTTCTATATCAATGGAGGAAAACAAACAGATGGGTCACCTGATGTTAAGTGATCACCACCGTCCATAGTCACTTGCAACACCAGGAGAGTCCCAAGTGCGTTGCCAACATATGTTTGGGGGAGGAGGGAGTGGTGAAGGCGGGTATGCTGCGCTCTCACTGACCGAACTACACACAACAATGCAAGCATTGTTACTTCACATCAGTTTTCTGTAAGAGGGTGGAACTACCCCGGTCGAGCTGACCCATTCATGCTGAAACCAGTAATAGCTTCAGCGTGGCTCTGCCACCACCAAATATTTGTTACATATGGTTCCACGCGGACTAAGTCGCGGGTACAGTTAGTAAATAAATAAGAGGCTCATTTATAGTCAGTTTCCTGTATATAAAAAACTTAAAAAAAGAGAAATAATTATATTTCATGGAAAATAATTGACTAGAGATTAAGAGAGAGAGAGAAAGAGAGAAACTTCTTAAATGTATCAAATACATCACCGTTAGTACAGACAGGATGGATCCTAATTAGATCCCAAACTCCTTGGATCAAGACGAGTCGCTAAATAGTGGAACCACCGGTAGAGAATGCCGCGGTTAGAATCGATCACGAGCCACGTCGCAGCCGGTCACTTAACTTCACTGTTTCAAAGGAAATAACGTAACCGAATCCAATATAATTCAGATAATACTGAACGAAGCGTATCTATTTAAAAAAATCAATTTTAACGAAAACTTCTCTTTCTTATATTTTATTAAATTTCTTTAGAAAGCAAATTTATTCAGACTTCATTTTGATATCGAAAGAGCAATTCGATAATACCGATTTAATTTATTGGATAAGTATAGGTTGAAACAATTTTACTTTGATTACGAAGATTCCATATCGAAGTTACCAGTTCAAATAATCTCTTATTGCAATATTTTCTATGAATTATTCATGAAGGATTATGTATTGGAAAATATCGGAGTTGAGCAACAACTTTTAAAGCGTTAAAGAATAAAGTTTAAATGACATTGTTTGAAATTAAACTGCGTAAAATGGAAACGATATTATGTAGATTCGAAAGTACGATAAGCGAGAAATAAGGAATATTGCAGGTGACAGTTACAGAAGGGCGGGGGGTCGGGGATCGAGGGCAGATTGGATGTCCGACGAATTGTAAATGCCTACGTCATTGACATACCTTGCTCGCAGATCAGTTTCGTTATTAATCCTCACTCTTTATCTAGCTGCATTGAATCATCATTAGCTTGTAAGAGACCCACTGCAGGGTCATAGGCCTCTTTCCGAAGGAAGATATAGCTATAATCTTCTGAAGGGACGGCAACGCACATGTGACACCTCTGATGTTGCAAGCGTCCATAAGCTGTGGTGACTATTTAACATAAGACGGCCCGCATGCTTGTTTGCCACCATAGTGGTATAAAAAAAATCACTGCGCCAGCCCACGATGTATTGTCAATTTCAAACTCTATTGAATTTTATTGAATGAAATTGATAATTAAAAAATTATTGCGAGTGAAACGGCATTACACAACTAGTATAAATATGAATCGTGAATGAGATCTAAATCTGATGTATTTTCATAATGAGATAAGATTTGTCGTTCGCCGACACTCGAGTGTGTCTCGTTATTGTGAAAGCGTTCCTTAGCATCGGTTCGTTCCTCATCCGTTTACTGAATAAATACCAGGTTTATACGACACGTAACGACACGATTTTTGTAATTCAGCAATCTTGTGTTGTGCATCAACACTTAACATCTTAGGTAGGAGACCGCTTCCGAAAACGAAGACAGACTGTAGTACTAATGATCCTGATTAAAAAAAAATCATATACAAAAAAGCGATGTAACAAAATCAAAGAAACAGCTGATGCTCGCTCGGGTCATCGAAAGCTCGGGCGCGGCCCGGCCGCGCCACGCCGTCAGCTAGCGATCGTGCACGATCCCGAATCCCGCCAAAACAAACCGCTCCTTTTGCGCGTCGCAGTTGACGGCATTTTGATCATTTCCACAGATCAATAAAGCGTTAGACATTCGCAAATTTTATTTTATATTAAGCAGTTATCCCTACTGACTAGTCTTTTTATGGAATTTAGAAGTTATAACTCTAATTATTTAATACAACTGTACAATCAATTGTACCCTGACGTAACAAGAAGCTCGTTGCTACAAAAATTATATTAGAATATTAAATTAACCTAATTACATACTCACGTACACAATTATAAAAACTATTTAAACTTTATCTTTGATTTTGTACAAGAAATTAAAAATAAAATGGTGCAGAATAATTTCATAGTTAAAATTAATTACATTTATGATCGACAGTTAATTAATCTATCAGAATGAATTTAAAATAATATACTTATACTTTACGTTACCATTGTTTCCGTTTTTAGTCCGTCCAATACTATAATTTGAAAACAGATATGTCCGTCACAACTATGTAAAATTACTTGGAATTTTTATTGTGAATGCCGCCTGCAAAATTTATACCGACAAAGTTGTAATTTTGGGGGGCGCGGTATCAGCACCGCGCCGGTGTGCGTGTAAAAGAAAGGATTAAATGTTGGAAATAAGTATTTGCACGATAGCTAGCTGACGTTCGTTGACCAGAGTAGCAGCTGTTTTTTTGTTTTTGATATACATTGCTGTTTTTTTTTAGTAAAGTAATGTATTTTTTATGAAACTATCGTTTCATTTAGCTGTACTAACATGATGGAGCGTAAATAATGCTAATAAAACATTTACAAAATATGATTTTTTTTAAATCAGGATCGATATTTTTTCCGTCCCATCATCAAAGGTATCATTAGTACTATCGTCTGTCTTCGTTTTCGGAAGCGGTCTCCTAACACCTGTATATTTTTCGGAGGTAAACGAATTGCCAATAGACAGGGTAACCTGGTTTGGTAGTTGTAAGGCCAAAGACTCTGTTTCCATGGTGTATAAGTGTAAATATTTAAATAAGTGCAAACGTTTTTTTTTTTTATTATTCTTCTTGATTCAAAAATATGTAAATAATATGAATATCGTAACGGTGTCGTGTCGTGTCGTGTAACGGAATATCTCTCGTAATGAGATGTTTCCACACTCAAACCGTCAAAGAGACCGGAGAGATAATTATGTACGAACGAGATCCAGGGTATCTATTTGCTCGAGTATTCACTAACTAATACGAACATTGTTAAGTTAAACTCTTAAACAATATCCATTTGTTTTTAACTGTATTTTCATCTTTTAAATATTCCGATATTGGGTCACGACTACTTGACACACATCATAATGACTCGTAACAATACTGGGCGTCAAAATTGTTCAAAACCCATGGCATAAGAGATATAATAGCCTCTGAAACGTAAAGAACCTAAAAGTTCTACTACTGCGGGTGTTATACCTTATGTATGACTAGCTGACCCGTGCACCTTTGTCTGCACCAAATACGTTATTACCGGTTCCAAATTTATTTCCAAACGCCACAAATCTTAAAAAACCTTAAACCCGATTGTAGCGAAACTTATCGGGTTCAATTGTGACTCGAAACTATACTATATATATATATATTGGCAAGAAATGTCTTCCCGATATCCACTGGGTTGCTCCCTCGCCTCCACGGCCTATTTACTATATCTTAATATATATATTTCTTGTGTGCGTGTGTATGTGACTGAACGCCTCCTAAACGACTGGACCGATTTTGATGAATTTTTTTGTGTGTGTTCCAGTGGATCCGAGAATGGTTTAGATTCACAATTGGACCCGGTAGGTGGCGCTGCGGTTGTTTTTTTTTTTTTTAATTATCAAGGCAGGACAACGTCCGCCCGGCCCGCTAGTAATATATATTTCCCTAAATAAAAAGTAATCTAATATACCTTTCTAACAGTGAAATAATTTTCAAAATCGGATCAGGAGTAGCAGAGATAACCCCGAACATTCAAACTCACAAATTTCAACTTTTTAGTATTTGAGTTTCATGGATATGAATTCTACAATTGTCAAATTAGTCATGGGAGAGTCACTTTATAGATAATATTAAATTTTTATTATATAATTTAGGTCTTCCACCTTATACCACTGAGATACACAAAGACAAACACAACACTGCAGACATCAGGCCTTAAATAAATATATATTTACATAACAATTACTGTTATTATTGTTATTGTAGCTACCGAGAATGTCATCCTCTCTGGTAGACTGGCTGAAACTTTTGTAAATATTGTAAATAGAATGTCGTTCAAACAATTGAACAAATAAATGAAATGTCGCATGTCTGTATAAATAGCTTTTATGATAATTTTAATAAACAGTCTATTTTACACTCTCCAAGTCTTATTATTACGCTGTCCGTGTTAGTCTGGAATGTTCTAGTAGTGAGCCGAAGCTCCTACAGTTATTGTGTTATGTTGAAGTTTAATTTTGTTAAAACACATGAAATTAGAGTATTGACAAAGAGAGAAAATATATACCTTTGTGCCTTTGTTAAAATTGTAGTATATTGTTAGGTAAAATATTATACAATGAAATACTAAATTGGGGTAATCCAAATAATGTGTTCTAGAATGCCTTCATCCGACCCCCATACACATATTGATTTGATTCTGATTCTGATTCTGAACTTTGCAAGATGCACTGGAGAGCACTCAGTCTACAGATAGTAGACGCAGCAAACTTACAGCAGTTACGAAATTTATAAACCCATGGCTTGTTATCTTGGCTTGGAATGTTATCCTAAATGGAACCATAAGATTTGCCTTTAATTTGGTAGAATACATTCCAGTTTGAGTTCCATGACAGTGACAAATCAGTCATGTCTGGGGAGAATAAACCCTGAACATAGGTTTTAAGATGATCAAAATATCCAGTCTGATATCCAATAACCAGCTTCTTTAGCGATAAGATCAACAGCTCCATTATCCTGGATCACACTATGTCCTCGTATCCATGCCAGAACTACGTAAATTCTTAAAAAAATACATTGATACAAATGGAATTGATTAATTGTGATAACTGATGTTTCATTGAAATATGTGAAACATGTCAAAAAATTATCAAATGTATTGTAAAAAGTTTCAATAAGAAAAAAGATCCCTTTCTTTCTTTAAGGCAAACAATTTTATTAAGACATTAAAAAAAACATTTATATATATAGATTTTTTGATACAGGAACCTTTTCGGGCGTCTCCAGAATACCCTTATAAATTATTATCACAATCTGATCAGTAGTTTCGGCATGCATAGAGGACAAACATATAAATATTGATTTTTATATATAAAGAATAATGATAAATTAAACACTGAATGATCTGAGATAATCCAGTTAATACACCAATAGGTAATCCTTAGGTAGGTTTGCTATTGAAATGAAAATTTTATTTGTGTATATATTATATACAGTCTCTCTCTCTCTGTCTTTCTCTATTACAACACCTAACCTATGGTACATAGACTCTACACATCCACAATACGTAAAAATAAAATAAAAAAATGATATCTACCACTTACTTTATCATAACAATCTTCAACTTCTATTAAAACTTTTTCATACTCCACTGTATTGAAAAATATATAAAAAAAAAGATATGACGCATCGCGTCGTGTCGTCGCGTCAATTGTCACTTGCCTGTAACTATTCATCTAAGAGCTAGCAACGGTTTCATTTTAGAATGTTTTGTTTTTCACTATCTTTGAAATGAATTATTTTATTTATAAAGAATATCATCGGGCACATTATTGTCGATAACAAAATTGTCTGGCAGTGATAAATTCATGTTTTTAATAGCGTTAAAAAGTAACCGAATTTTTTTTTCCTAAACTTAATTATAAATCAAAATTTGACCTGTAAAGGTGTGATGCGCATTAAAAAACACAACGTGAACCGGCTACCGGGTATCTTGAATCCTATTTGGAAGGGCATAATATATCTTCATATTAAAGAACCAGCTTTTCTAAAATTCTCGATCTTCCAACGTTGCTGGCTCTTGTACTAAAGTGTCGCAAAAAAGTCTAGTTATATTAACTACAATTTTTTGTCTTTCGTTATCCTGGAGAACCCCTTGCGTTTTATGTGACAAAAAGTATCCTAAATGTAACCTTGTAATATTAGTTATTACTGTGTCAAGTTTCGTTAAAATCGGTTCAGTACTTTCATCGTGATGCGTGTTTACAGGGACAGAAAGACAGACAGACAAACAGACAGACAAAAATTGTAAAAAGATTATTTTTGGCTTCTATATCGATAACAAAGTCTACCCCGATCAAAATTTTCAAAAAATATTTAATGTACAGATTTGGCTTTGCTACAGTTTTATTATAGTACTAGCGGACCGGGCGGACGTTGTCCTGCCTTGAAAACAAAAAAAATCCTAAAAGTCGATCGCAGCGCTACCTACCGGTTCCAATTGTGAATCTAAACCATTCTCGGATCCACTCGAACACGCACAAAAAATTTCATCAAAATCGGTCCAGTCGTTTAGGAGGAGTTCAGTCACATACACACGCACACAAGAAATATATATATTAAGATAGATAGATAGAAGAAGATAGAAGATTTATATAGGTTTATTCACCAATTAGTTTTCGTTACGGTATTCCTAAGACAGTACGATTGTATGGTGGCAAGTACGAGCATACGCATCAGGAGAAGGTTTTTTCTAATTTCGCCTCGTTAGCAACCACTCTCAAGTTGACAATCTATCACTAAGCAGCTGTTGGTGTGTTCCAGCAGCTGCACTTGAGAGCCAGCCCACTCTATGTGTGGTGTGTTTACCATCTTAGAGCACGTCCTCATTTAACATTTAACATTCAACTTCAGGTGAGTTTGTGGTCAAACACTACAGCCCATAAAGTATTTGAAAATAATAATAACCGCCCTTATGTCTTGCTCACTGGCAGAACAGTCATTTTTACAAGAAAGTACAGTAAGATTGTTAAATTCTATATACTAGTGGGCGCCCAGTGGTCAACATTCGACCATAGTTCATTGACTTTTTAAAGTATGATCTTTATTAAGATTCTTTTGTCAAAGGTTATAACTTCTAAAATCAAAGTTTTTCATCATGGGTACTCAATTATTTGGCACTTTTTTTTTAATTATATAAACATAAAAAAATTCTATGTCCAAATGAAAATTGAACTTGAATTTGAATTGTTTTACTCTTATGACAACATGAAGCAAAGTGACATGAAGTGAAAGCAGTCCTATCACCTAAAAATTTTGTCATTCAATAAGACCAAAGAGAATAATAATTATTTCAGTGGTTCCATAAATTTACTAAAGATAAATTATTTATCAAAGAAGTATTAATGTATATTATGAATTTATATATTATATAATTATAAAATTAACCTACAATTTTACCAGTAGATTTCAAAGGGCATGTAAGGCATGCAACGTCAGTTATGTTAAAAATATTGAAAAGGTAATAGGAACGTAACAGTAAAATGTCAAAATGTCTTTTTCGTTTACATGTGTGTATATGTTGTGTAAAATTCAAGCAGTAGTATGGGTAATGTATATTTTAATTAATTTAATGTACTTCTAATGCATTTTATATAAAATAAATAGCTTTCTGCACTTCTCCTCCATATAAACTTTAACTATGCTAAATTTCAAGCTTATTCGTTCGCGCAATTCGCTTAAAAAGGGTACAAAGTTTTGGCTTCACGTATTAATATATAAGATAGGCGGAACATTGTTTAATTTGGTTCCTCGTAAAAACAACACAGTTCAACACGAGTTTCAAAGAAATATCATTTAATTTCCCGTTAAATTTCATAATATTTATTTGTTATCTGTTTGAATAATAACGCAGGAGACAGAAATGAAATTATTTTGAAAGAAAACCGACAAACGGAGTCTAGTTTAATGTAAATATTGTTTGTATCAGAGGGAGGCGCGTCGCGGCGCGGTGTGCACTGCGAATAGTGATGGGGTAGCACTCACAATATTTTTATAACCAAATTTACCGAAAGAGTTTCGTTTTACAGTGAATAACATATATATTCTTTGATAGCACATATTGCTAGTAAATACATAAGTTTATAATTATGTAATTTTATGAAATATGTAAAATCTATTCTTACTGACTAATCTATTTTTACTATTTGCAAAATCTTTTTTGTAGTTTTTTATTGACTGGCAACATTGTCCTGACTAAACGTCAAAGTTGCTCTAAACTATAATTTTATTTAATTAAATACTTTTTACGTTGTAAAAGTCTGTGTTCGGATACTAAATATATATATCTTAATGTAATAAATGTAGTGAATTTATAATATTTACACAAGATACGGAGACTTAAGTGATATACTCGGCCATAGTCAACGGCTTCACGGCGGCTCCATATTCAAAAATCCGGGGGAGTATTTCCATAAAATTTTATATATGCATTTATATATCCAGTTTCAGACTCCACACTACACACACTCTACAAAGCTCACATTGTGAGCAACGTCAGTTACACCATAGGCATCGTACTTGTCTCGATTTGCTTGACAATTTGTGGAAGCAAATTTGAAGACTAAATCAATTTGCCTACATACAGTCATACATCCTTCTGTTTAAGACATTCTACACATATACAGAACTGTTTTATACATCATATTTAGATTAATCCTGGGTCTATTCTATTTTATTTTATTATCCTCTATCTTTAGTTGTAACACAATTTTGATACATATAACATTATTTTTTCTTTTTAACTTCAGTCTTGCTACTTACCATTTTGTTTACTCCCATACCTTAGTATTTGTGCTTACATTGTAGGTGTTTGTGGAGTTACTGCAGTGAATAAAACCATGATGACTCGCAAGGCCACAACACAAGAAATGGAGAACAAATTAAGGATTACATTAGAAGAGCTTAAAACAACAAAAAATCTATGCAAACAGTTGTTGGACGAACGGGAGGATAGTGAGATTGAACTGAAAAAGATAATTGACAAGAACAGTAAACTAAAAAATGAGTTGGCCGAATTACACATCGAACTAATGGACAGCCTTGCTCAGAGGGATGAACTGCAGGAGATAATCACATCCTTTAATCATTGCAGTGACACCCATGAGCATGCTCTTAGTCACATTACTAAATTAGAATACGAATTAAATAATTCCCATAAAGTAATTTCTGATCTTGAATTACAAGTAGATAGTCAGAAACTAGTAGAAACTGAAATACTGTATAATGAATTGATAGAAACTAGTCCTAAATGTATCCAGTGTCAAACAATGGCCAATATAAATTATGTACATTCAAACTCAACCAGTCCGGTGATGAGAAGCCATAAAAAATTAAAAAAATACATTAGGATAAATAAAATAATTAAAAAGTGCATTAAAAATATTAAATCTAGAAATAACAATAGATCCATAGCAAAGTTAGCACGTGAAAAGTCACTACTTAAAGAAAAAATTGAAAACCTGAAACTACAGTTCTTGGAAAGTCAAGTTGTATACAGCAATGACATACAGCGCTTACAGGCTGACTTAGAAATAAAGACCGATTACATTAAATCTACTTTATTATCATTGAATTGTTCACAAAACCAGTTATCTGAACACATGGTGTCTGCAAATGTTTGTATAGAATCTGTTGCTGAAAATATGTTGACTCAGCTACCCAGCAGCAACTATGAAACTTCTGGTTGTGGTCACTCTGAGTCTTATTTTGATACACAACCTCTATCAACAAATACTACCCACTATACACCTTCCACATGTCATTTGCAGACAAATGTACCACAATATAAAATTAGAAATAATACTCAGAGCCATGGGGGTGCTAATGTCAATGTTGTTACCAAGACTATAGTTTATAGTGATAGGATTGGTAGGGGTATGGGTTCCATGTTGGCACAATCATTAAATGACAATATGATTAATTACTGTATGCCTGGTGCCACATATAAGCAAATAATTGATAAAATCTTGAACACAGACTTCGACAGTCAATGTAATATTGTAATTTTAATAGGGGACAGTTCCGATGTAAAAAAGTTTGATTTATATAAGACATCAGAGAAACTGTTAAAATTGAATGTGGGCAGCATAATGTTATGTGCTTTTCCATATTCAATTTCCCTACCACAAAAAAATAACAATAACATTCATATGTTAAATACTTCATTATACAACTTGACATGTCGTCATAGTGACAAATTTATATTTTTTGATGTTAATAAATTTATTAACAACTTTATAATAACGCGGGAAAATATGTTTCTTCCCAAAAAGTATAAGTGTGACATAGCTACATTGATAGCTTATAATGTAAATAGGTTAAGTGACGCTGCAGTGTCATATAGTTCACCTAATGACACTGTGATAAAAATTTTAAACTAGTAGATAAGACAAAGGAGAAGTGTAATATTACGGTATATCACCAAAATATTAATCGCTTCTCCGGCAAAATTTTAGACATAGGCTTATTATTAAATAGAGAGAGACTAGATATATTATGTTTTACAGAAACATGGCTTAAACCGAACAAGATGCAATTCGATATACCCCATTTTTCGGTTGCCAGTGTATTTAACAGAACAATCGCTGTCGGTGGTGGTTGTATTATATTATTAAAAAATAATTTAAAATTTAAAGATAGAAAAGATATATGTAGTCTCTCAATAGATCGTATCTGTGAAGTGGCTTGTGCAGAGATGGATAAATTAATTATACTTTGTGTTTATAGACCTCCATCATCAAATATTTGTCAATTCCTACAAAAAATGGAGGAAATTCTTATGAGAATATTGAATAGTAATAAGCGGGTTTTGGTCTGTGGTGACTTTAATATAGATATCTTAAGTATGTCACCGGAGGTCACTAAGTTCACATCTTTATTCAAGTCGTTTAACCTGGATCCTCTTTTTAATGAGCCGACCAGATGTACGTTTCAAACTGCATCTTGTATTGATAATATTTTTAGTAACTTCAAGACCATTGGCAGTAGTATTGTTACTGGGATCCGCTCTGATCACAAAGGACTCCTTGTTAAAATAAGTTATGATAAACCTAGTGCTGACTGCAAGAAACAAACTAGACTTATATCGAAAAGTAGACTAGATCTTTTAAATCATCATATTGCACAATGTCTATCTTCCAAAACTTTTAATAATCAAGATCCAGATTGTTATTATGACAATTTATTTAGTATCATAAGCACTGAATTCAGTAAACATTGCCCAAGAAAGGTTATTAATGTAAAGGAAAAAACTAGTTTTAGTGAATGGGCAACAACAGGCATTAAGAAAAGTAGAGATCGACTGTATGATCTTTATTATAGGAGATCACTAACAAGTAGTGAATCCTTTCATGCTTATGTTAAAAATTATTCTAAAGTTTTTAAACGTGTTTGTATTGCTGCCAAAGCAAAGTTTTTGGGAAATAAAGTTCTCGAATCTAGAAATAAGACCAAAACTGTTTGGCATATTATAAATAAAGAATTAGGTAAAAATAAAATAAATGATAATTCACTTAATCTAAATGTCGACGGAGTACATATTTCCAAAAGTACAGAGGTAGTAACTGTTTTCCAAGATTATTTCACTAATATACCTTTACAAGTAACAAAAGATATAACATCATCAGCCCAGGGTGCAGCAGCTCTTTTAAAAAATATGAGTGCACCTATAGATTCAAAATTTAAATTCTTATCTATTAGCGCAGGTGAAATAATAAGGACCTTCAAGCAATTAAATTTAAAACACACCGAAGACATATGGGGTATATCGGTAACAGTAGTACAGTCTTTAATTGTTACTATTTCACCACATTTGGCTAATATATTTAACCAGTGTATAGCAAAAGGAACTTTCCCCAATTTAATGAAAATAAGCAAAGTAGTTCCTTTGTTTAAATCAGGCTGCAGAAGTAGTCTTGGAAACTATAGACCTATTTCTGTACTTCCGTCCTTAAGTAAAATTTTTGAAAAGATTATGCTCAACCAATTAGTAGACTATTTCAATATGCAAAAGTTTCTGGATGGTCGACAGTTTGGTTTCACGAAATTGAAATCCACTACTGACGCGGGTGCAACGCTTATAAGTTATATATTGAGGGCCTGGGAGGATTCGCATGATGCAATTGGTGTGTTCTGCGATCTGTCTAAGGCCTTTGATTGCGTTGACCATAGTACGCTTATTCTAAAATTAAAACATTATGGTATTTGTGGATCTTCTCTCGACCTTCTAGTCTCTTATTTAAAAGATCGTTGTCAGAAAGTTAGCATACAAGGGGTAACCTCTGCAGGATCCTTTGCGCGAATTGGTGTCCCACAGGGCTCTATTCTGGGACCGTTCTTGTTCTTAATATACATAAATGATCTGCCGCTAATGGTCAATAACTGTGCTGACATGGTGCTTTTTGCAGACGATACTTCAATTATATTTAAAGTAAAAAGGACAGATTCAGAGGTTGGGCACGTAAATAATACTTTAAACGAAATTTCTCATTGGTTTGCATTAAATAACTTAGTACTTAATACAGGTAAAACAAAATGTATGAGATTTATTTTGCCTAACGTGCCACAGATTGATAGTAGCATTAAGATCGAAGGGAATTTTGTAGGGTTAGTTGATAATACTGTATTTTTGGGTATCACACTAGATTCAAAATTACAATGGGGTCCTCAAATTAAACAATTGGCAAGCAAATTAAGTTCTGCTGCATTTGCAGTACGTAAGATTCGCCAGCTAACTGATATTGCCACTGCTAGGTTAGTCTACTTCGCCTACTTCCATAGCCTAATGTCTTATGGCATTCTGTTGTGGGGGACAGCAGCTGAGGTAGACACCATATTTTTATTACAAAAACGAGCAGTTCGAGCAATCTACAATATGAGACCTCGCGAATCCTTAAAGACCAAGTTCAAGGAGTACGGTATCTTAACTCTGCCCTCCCAATACATTCTTGACAATTTAATGTATGTCCGTAAGAACCTAGAAAAGCTAGATTTCGTAAAATACCGGCACAATCTAAATACTAGAAACTGTGACAAACTGGTTGTCCCACGTTTTAGACTTAGTAAAACCAGTAACAGTTTTTTGGGAAATAGTGTTAGATTTTACAACAAAGTCCCAAAGGATATTACCGATTTGCCGGTTTGTGAATTTAAGCGCCATGTCAAGCGGGTTTTGGTGTCAAAAGGCTATTATAGAGTGGATCAATATGTGAACGATGGTGATGTCTGGAATTGACTCATCTCTGTGCATCCATTAAAAACGTTTGTGAAATTTACTTTTATATAGAATATATTATTATTCTAAATATTATATATATTTGTTAAAAAGATAAACCAGATCGAGTTTCTTGCCGGTTCTTCTCGATGACTGGGTTGTTTTCCGAACCGGTGGTAGTTTTGACGTTCATGAGTGCCTTCTTAGGGCCTAAATTGAATAAAGTGTTTTGAATTTGAATTTGAATTTGAATTGGTGAATTATTGAGATATTTGAACAATATAATAAATCAGTAGAAATAGTAATGGATTGCGTAATGTATCGGTGAGTCGGACGGCGATCAGGAGACCAGCGATTCGGTAATATTGTCGAAACAGAACGTTGTAAACATAAACCGCTTTTAGGAGGAACGCCTTCACTGGAAGCTCGCCAGCGGAACTCCGATAAATAAACATTGTAAAAGCCGCATCGCGACTACTTCACGAATATATTTCAATTTAGAAATATTAAACGAGACCACTCCTTCTAGTAAATACAGAGTGTAGAGTGATCAGGCACACTGAGCCGAGCCGGATCAAGTTGAGCAGGGTCACAATTTTTTTTTTTGACGTGAATATGTCTTTGATTGTAGAAGGCGTTACTTTGCAGAAATCCATCATTAAATATTATAGTGGACGCTACTTTGCACTTTCTCTTGGAATTGATTGAACACTACTACGTCTAACTGCAACAAAAAGCAAATCAATTGATCAATATATATGTATATATTAATTATTCAAAATATTATTAATTATATAATGTATCATTAACTATACAATATATTATTAATTATACAATATATCATTAATTATACAATATACCATTAATTATACAATATATAATTAGTAGAATTAGACGTAGTAGTGTTCAATCAATTCCAAGCGGAAGTGCAAAGTAGCGTCCACTATAATAGTGAATACGTCTTTAAATTTGCTACCGTACAGGGGTAATCCAAAAAACCGAATGGTTACTAAATCGGGGGATACAGTTTGGCAATGTAGTTTCGAATATATTATCTGCATCTAAAATTAAATTATACCATTGAATAGCTAAAGGATCAAAGAATTCATTACGCTAAGTCAGGACTTTAACACATCGCACGCGGTGTAGGGGGAAGCGCCGCCATTTTGGGGAAATTCTGCTGCGTTTTCAGATTTCCATTTAGTATAACTTTCGACTCGGTGAAGCTACCACATTTTATGAAGTTTTAGTCGACAGCTCAAAGTCAAAGTCTATCGATTATCAACCATCAACTAATCGAATGGTTCCAATAAAATGCCATATGACCCCGAGGCAAACAGTGGAGGCAACGTAAAAAAGTGAACGCGGCCGAGCGGATCACACAGACCTATAATTAATAAAGTTATAACATAGTAATTATTAGGTTGATTTATTTCCTGAACTCGTTAAATGGAACAGTTGTCATCATAAACAAAACATGGAAACCCGGAGGGCTTCTTATGATTATGACATACATAAATAATAATAATGTATATAGAACGAGTTACGAGACGTATTCGCGTACAACAAACGGTCGTGTCATGACACAGACACACCACATTTTTTTCCAGCTGACTGACCTCTGTTGGCTTGACAGGCAAATACATCTTCAAGGGTGCCTAAGTGGCCTAAGCTCGGCTTAAGCTGCTGCCTTGACTATAACAACGCGAATAGGTTCGCCGAGCATGCTTACGCATCCAATATTTACTGCTTTAAGTACTATACGTTGTCATTATTATAGTTAACATGCAATGCATTATTCCTACACAAGCAATACGCATCAACCAATAGGTGTGAAAGGGAGAGCACTTCACTTTAATTTCCGTCAAAGTCACGATACGAACAACGAACACAGATTTGATTACCGCATCATTACGTATCGTTGTATAATAATAGCTTAGTTCAGTTTGAATATATAGCTGTTTGTTAATATGCACAGAAGCCAGTAAAATCACGTGTGAGGTCAGAGTTTCCGCAAACACTTTTCTTAAAATATCTTCAAAGATAGCAAGTAAGCCTGCTATGATACGTAAATCCTGTTGAGCTCGATGTAATTATTCTGCACTTTCATTAAAACCTACTGGTTTCCACTCTGTAGTTTTATGATAATTATGTCATTTGAATATATATTAAATCTATTTTTATAATATCAACTTTAATAAAAAAAACTTCATTTTTGTTCATCTAATAACTCTATATTATATTCAGTTTTAGTTAAAATCTTACAACCTATATGCAACGTATTTTGGTAAGAAAGTAAATTTCAAAAAAGTACTGAAGGAACGGATAATCGAGATAACCGAGTGCGAGCGAAACAAGTGTGTATTCAACGTAAAACAATTGCGCGAGTTGATAAATTACGGACGTCAGCTTTAAAATAAAAAGTAAACAAGATAAAAGGGACATTTGCCAAGATTTATCAGGGAGAATGCACCGATCTGTTAAAAACGAAACTAGTGGAAAAGCGTTCGTTTAGCGCAAGCCGTGTCGTGGCTGCAGCGCTGGAGCGCCGCCAGCGCGGACCCCTCGTATCACGCTCTACGATCCGCTTCCTTCTTGAAGGTCGTTATCTCCGGCCGTAACCAGATGTATTAGAACATCAATCACTAGGATTTAGAGCGCAATAAGAATAAACAAGCTGAATATTTCTCAAATAATATACTACAAACTAGCTGATGTCATGCGTTGCCATAACCTTGTAAATCGTAATGTCTTTATTTACTCTAGATTTGTACAAACAAATAACAAAATAATGTACCATTAAGCGTCAAATATTCCAAATCCCGTTCAGTGAGCAAATCAACAATTGTTACAGTTGAGTAAAGAATATTGCAGCACTTAAAACTCGAAGGAGACTAAACGCCTCATTCAATATATCTCAATTAAACTTACATAAGAGCTCGGCTCCAGAACCGGTTCCGATAACGCGACTCTTCTGGTTTACCGACAAATGCCGCTTACAATCCTATCTCGAACATTTTTCTCGACCTAGTCGATTTTATTGGGGCTTCAATTCGAAGAAAATATTGCTTTGAGCTTCCCGATAAGATAGACTCTATACGGGCGGTTGAGGCTTGCAACATTGTATAATTATTAGGAATGATTTGACGTAGAACACGTCTTCAGCGATACAAAATAGACTTATTTACATTTAAAGCAACATGTCACAATGGAAATGTGTTTAGACACCGCGTCAATTGACATAAGCTCGAATTCCTATAATAAGTCTGACCTTCAGTGAATAAAACTATGATGAAAGCATAGCGTTGTGGCAGGTTTCTTTTTATTTGACACTTAACACACCCAAGTATATTCTGTACTGAAAGCCAGTTCGCTCTAGGTCTAATGTGTTGGTAGGGGCATGGGCAGTGTGCACATGTAGCTCCCGGTGGATGCGATTAAGGCGTTGGTGGAAGGATATGGGCGGATCTTGTTGGGCTAGAGTTTGGGCCGTGTCTAACTTTCGACGACCATGCTCATGCGCTGCTTCAACTGTATGGGCGTGAGCCACACTCGCCTAACGTGTCTGTCTCAGACCGACAGAAGAGGCCTCTATTTTAGCCTTTTAGGTGCGGGCAACCCGGCCAGAAGGCGCTGTAGTGTGCGTCTTCCAAGCTGCACGGCGCCTTGTGCGCCTATGCCGGAAAACCGGCAGAGCACCATATAGAGGGGACCAGTTGCAGGCTCCCTTCTGGCAGACGCAAGCCGCCACCATCAGCGGCAGCGTAGAAGTTAGGTGGACGTGAGGGGGCGATTCTTTCGCTGCCTACGTTTGTCCTTAAGCCTGATCAATGAGAGATCCGTCTCTCTATTGCACTAGTTCGGCCGTCTGGGAGACAGTCGACGTGTTCTTTAGCGCAGGAGGCTCCTTGGGCCGACCGCCAGGATGACATGGTGCTAGCTAGCACGAGCCCGTGTCGTCCCCAGTAGGGTGGATGTGGGTGCGCCGTGGGGTTTTAGTCTGTGCCAATTGGATATAAAGTAGTCTCTCTCTCCCACGTTAATAAAAAAAAGGTCTAATGTGTTACCACGACCATATGACGCATCGTCATTTAACATTAGATAGTGAACATTAAAATCTATAAACAATATATAAAATAATATATTCTTTAAACAAAATCCACATAAAAGATAGGTATTGGTATGTAGATGAAGCATGCATTCGCGCTCGCTCGTGCCTCGCTGCATGCTGATGAGGATATAACGTAATTGTCTCGGAGCAGTTCGTGACAATTATAAATAAGAAATAATATAATTTCGTATGCAGTCTTCAGATACTCGTATGTATTAAATATAGCTTAATTTTTAGTCATTATTGGTTCGTCTAACCAGTCTTACTAATAACTTATTAAAGGTTTTAATTCGAATATTTCAAATTTCATTATAAAATGTAGTACAAACACAAATCAATAAAGTTCAATTTCACACAAGCACCTTTATATATTACTAGCTGACCCGTGCAACTTCGTCTGCATCAAATCAGTTAATATCGGTTTCAATTGTATTTTTAAATGCGAAAAATTTTAATAAACCTAAAACCCAATTGCAGCCATACCTACCGTTTCCAATTGTAAATCCAAACTATCAAGGAACTCACTCAAACATATACCCAGATGGTATGTGAGAAATCTTTTAAAATAAGCCTGTACAACCCGTTCGTAGCATCATCTACCGGGTTCAATTAAAATAAAAACGAACCTACATATATTGGCGGTGATGTAAAAAAAGCTTGAGAGGTCTATTGATCCCCATTTGGAACGAAGTTCCTTTCCCTTTTTTGTAGATGTTTACTATACAGTCAGTATGGTTTACATTATAAAATATCAAGTTGATAGAGTTAAATTGTAAATTAAACAATAAAATATATTCATAAAATAAATAATGATAAATTAAAGAATGAATGATATCATAACAATTTTCAACTTGTATTAAAACTTTTTCACATTCCATTGTATTGAAGAAAAAAATAAATATTAAAAAGATATGAGCACGACGCGTCAAATGTCACTTGCCTGTAACTATTTGTCTAAGAACTAGTAACGGTTTCGACAGTGAATTCGAATAAGCCCGTTTTTTATAATAGGTCTTTACCTATGAAATTGCCGTTCTGCAGTACTGGCCATTTCAAATCAAAATATTTTTTGTTTGGCTAAGAATTGTAATTTCAAATTAATTTTATTTTAAAAACATGGAATTCTTTTTCCAAAAGTAGTCATTTGTTTATTGATTAGTGTTACATTTTCATCGCATTTCAATCTTTTTTGTCATCATGGATACGTTAAAAATTCGAGTAATTATGGAATATGAGTACCGTCGTGGCAGCAACGCGGCACAAGCGGCACGCAACATCAACGACGTTTACGGAGCTAACACTACAAACCAACGCACCACCTGTTATTGGTTTGCTCGCTTCCGTTTTGGGAATTTCGGCCTGAAAAATGAACCTCGCGGTCGTACGAAGACTTTGGTCGACATCATTAAAGGCGATAGTGGAAGCTGATGATACACAATCTACGGCTGAATTAGCAGTAGCTTTCGACGTTAGCGTCAAAACAATATTGGTCCATTTGCGTCAAATTGGCAAGGTAAAAAAGCTTGACAAATGGGTGCCCCACGAACTCAATGATCGCCAGCGCGAAGAACGCGTCGAGACGTGCCTTGCACTGCTCAACAGACACACAAATGAAGGAATTTTGAACCGCATTGTTACATGCGATGAAAAATGGATTCTGTTTGATAACCGCAAGCGCTCAGCAAGTTGGTTAGATCCTGGTTCAGCACCTAAACAATGCCCTAAACGAAAACTTACCCCTAGAAAAGTGATGGTCACTGTTTGGTGGTCTAGCGGCGGTGTGATTCATCACAGCTTCTTACCAAACGAGCTGAGCATTACTGCAGATGTGTACTGTGAAGAACTGAACACAATGATGGAAAAGCTGGCACATCTCCAACCAGCATTGGTCAATCGCTCGTCTCCGCTGCTCCTGCACGACAACGCGCGCCCTCATACTGCACAACAGACGGTCCCCAAGTTGCAAGAACTGGGGTTGGAAGTTCTCCGTCATCCGCCCTACTCACCAGACCTTGCGCCTACAGACTACTACTTTTTTCAGAATTTGGATAACTCCTTGGTGGGAAAAAAATTCAATACCCGAGAGGCAGTACAAAATGCCTTTGAAGAATTTGTTGACTCCCGTCCAGCTGATTTCCTTAAGAAGGGCATCAATAAACTGCCACTGCGTTGGCAAAGATGCATTGATTGCATGGGTGTTTACTTTGATTAATACAAATAAAAAATACATGAAAAAAATTCGTTTAAATTTTTTCATACAAAACGGCAATTTCATAGGTAAAGACCTAATATATCTTTATATTCTTCCGAACAGCGTGCGGGCTACCTGGCTGGTGGTAAACGTTGCGTTTATCAGTGCATATCGCACCTGTATAGGCAAAAATATTGATTTTTATATAATTCAGAATGTTTTGTTATTCACTAACTTCGAAACGCTACTAAAACATGAACTTATTATTACCAGACATTTTTGTTAACAATAATATGCCCGATGCTATTTTTTGTAAATAAAAAAAGTATGTCCAAACCATGTTAAGATAGCTGTAAATTTAATATTATTTTATTTAGGCATAAAGGACAGTAAATTAAAAATAATATGTATAGAATAACTTAGCTATAGCTATAGTATAGAAGCACCTGTTATAGACGCATTTATTCAAGATGGCGTCAGTCCCAAGTCATATGTCTACGTTTATCGCTGTTTTTCATTGTTTACAGTGAAATCTCAATATCATAACGGTTAATAAAATGAAATATGAACATATTGTATATGTACATAACATTTGCAATCGAAACAATAAAATGGTTTGAAATTAATTATATTATTTATAAAGAATACCATCGGGCAGTGTCAAAATTGTCTGGCAGTGATAAACTCATGTTTTGAATAGCGTTTAAAAGTTAATGAAAAAAATATACCTAGAATTATTTATAAATAAAAATTTGGACCTGTAAAGGTGTGATGCGCATTAAAAAACACAACGTTAACCGGCTATCAGGTACCCTGAATCCTGTTTGGAAGAGCATAATATATTTTCATATTAAAGAACCAGCTTTTCTAAAATTCTCGTTCTTCCAACGTTGCTGGCTCTTGTACTAAGGTGTCGCAAAAAAGTCTAGTTACATTAACTACAAATTCTTATTTTTCGTTATCCTGGGGAATTCCCAGCATTTTATCGGATAAAAAGTATCTTAGATATAACCTTGTAATATTAAGTATCACTGTGTCAAGATTTGTCAAAACTAGTTCAGTACTTTCAGAGTGATACGTGTTCACGGGGACAGAAAGACAGACAGACAGACAAAAATTGTAAATGGATTATTTTTGGCTTCTATATCGATAACGAAGTCTACCCCAATCAAAATGTTCAAAAAATATTTAATGTACAGATTTGGCTTTGTCTCAGTTTTATTATAGTATACACTAGCGGGCCCGGCAGACGTTGTCCCGCCCTGATTATAAAAAAATCCGGGACAAATTATATGTCAAAACGTTCCTCGTGAATCACTTTATCCACTGGTGAAAACCGCATAAAGATCCGTTCAGTAGTTTTTGAGTTTATCGCGAACAGACAGACAGACAGACGCGGTAGGGGACTTTGTTTTATACTATGTAAGGATATAGATAGATAATCTATCATACGATGTAGGATTTTTGACCAAGTATAATCTTCCTCCTCTATTTCTCAATAGATTTTCGTTATTCTATGTTTGTTTAAAAGACGGTCATAACTCAATATATCCGTAAGAGCTTTTTAAAAAGCACAATTTATTTTCTCCGATACAAATAAGAGTTTTTACAAGATTAACTTAAAAAACTAAATACAATAATTTCGTCGAGTGTTTATGCAGGCCGAACTGGTAATTTTAATTCTCTAACAGACACAGTGTTTACCCAAACCACTTTTCTTCACATAAAAAGTTTGCCGATTTTCAAAGCCCTTCTATAAGAAGTTTTACTTCAAAAAAACTAAAACACTTTATGACGTCTGTTCAATACATAAAGATAAATACTTCGAAGCTGATTTTAACATCAACAATTTCAAATTCAAACTTTGTACATTCCTAAATTTCTTCGAGTTAACAGAATGTAGTGAAGTTTTCGAAGAGGACCAGGAACCGACCAACATAAAGCGTTATGAAGGGCGTGGGGAGAGGACAGAACGCACTCATTACACGACGGACAGAGGAGCGTTATGGCCCACATCGTAGCACACTGGAATTCCACGACGAATTACCTGGACATGAGGGATGAGCATATGATTCAAAATTTCTTATCGATATAATTAATCAATATTTCTGGTATTCAAAATAATTGTCACTCTGTTATTATAATAACGCGATACAAGGAAGTTATACCAAACGATAATAATAATTGCAACTATGGGTTAAACAATGTGAATTAAATAAATAAATGTAAAAAAAAAAAAATTATTTTTTGTTTAAATATCATTACATATTATAAAACAGAGTCCTCCGCAGCGTCTGTTTGTCTGCTCACGATAAACTCGAAAACTACTGAGCATATTTACTAGCGGTTTTCATTGATAGATACTGTGATTCACGAGTAAGGTTTAGGTATATAATTTGTCAAGCTTTTTTATTATAAGGGCGGGACAACGTCTACCGGGCCCGCAAGTTATGTATAAAATAGAGATACAGAAAATCTTGGTTGTATAAAATAGGAAACTTTGTGGAACTATGATAGTGCGTTAGTTACGACTTTACGATATAAAAAACCCAGCTTCTGTATATAAACATATATTAAAAGTGCAAAGAACAGTACAATAGATAGTAAAAATTAACAAGAACAAATTAAAATTGATGCTATAAGGCTTTCTTTTCATCACAATTAGAAATAGTGGAAATAAAAGAAAGACAGATATATATCTCGAAATCTCGATACAGGCGAACCTCTTTTAATCCCGACTCGGGAGAAATGGGAGTCATTTCACGTGACATTACACGCGATGACCCGAACAAATGTCGATCTCAACCGAGGAGACTACGAGGAGACTAAAACGTACTTGAAGTGGTAATTATGACAATTCTCTCAACCTATTATAGTCAAGTACGTAAGAACAATAGTTAAGATGATACATATGTACTTTCGAAACTACGCGTAACTAAATTTGAAAAAAAAAAACTTAAATACCAATCAGAGACGAGTTTGTGGGCAACCTGACATTAATATTGAATAAAACTTAAGATAACTGGGACAATGGTAACATGTTTGGACACTGCGTTTATGGACGTAGGTACGAAACCCTACAATGAGTCTCAAACTACGGTGGAGAAAAGATCATGATGGAAACATAACATGCTGCTGCCATTATATATAAAGTTGACACCAAGCGTGTAGAGGTGCTACACCTAAAAGCGAGCTTCCACTAGTTTTTCTATTAGGTTTACCATTACGTGAGATTTTGTTCAAGTATTAGGTCACCTATAAACAATAAATAACATATGTATGAACGTATGTCAATAGTAATTAAATTAAATTACTTAAATGTAAAGAATTTCTAATGAAACTTGACAAGAGAAATATAGTAAAATGTCGATAATTTGATAGACGCGTCACTAACAAAATGACAGTCGTCGGTTGACGATCATTCCACGCGACGTCACATGAAGTGACCGTTGCCGTTGTAGGGTGCGTCTGCTGTTAAAGCGCCAGCGGGAGCGATAAATTTCAAACATATTATCTCATCACGTGATCACAAATAATAGGCTTAATGAATGCTCTAGTTTATTCCAGTATTCACTGGGTAGTTTATTTGTTACACTCGTGGTATTTAAGTTTCTTTTTATTTGTTTTTTTTTTCTGAATTAAGTAAACATGCCTTAATTATCTATTTTAATTAGTAATTAGTTTTGCATGACGTGTATGTGGCGAATGTACATCCAGTTTATTTCTCACCGGATGTCTGTCGCATATACACTGTTTTCGTTCTTCGCTTGGACTAGTAAGACATGCACTGACAATGACAAAACAAATTAGGTTTAAAAAGTATTAAGAAGCGTAATTAGTAAAAAAAAATTAAAGCCAGCGTTGATAGTTCTCGGGTGTGCGCGTTACGTTTATTATATAGCATTACAAGATAGATTCCTGTGCGATTTTACTAGATTTACTCTATTAATTTACATTGTTTTGAAGCGAGTCAAGATAAAGATAAAGATAAAGCGAAAAATTTGTAAAAAAGATCAATAAAAATTACGCTCTCACTTCCGTACGTCACTCAAGCTACGACCTAATTTCCCATCGGGTATATTGTTCAACTCGAAAGGACTGGCCCGCCTTAATGGCTCAGATTTCCATCAAATAAAAAATGTTCATTCTCCTCTTAAGTTGGGCAGTTTAAGGCAATCTGACAGCACTTTATAGAAAAACCCCAGCTTTCTCGAGCTCGATAGGCCTCGTCCATTACACGGATCTTTGGCTATTAAGGTAAGTACGTTAGGTTCAGAGTGTATATACTGAGAATTTGTATTTATACGAATACTGGCTTTATTATGTGTTGTTGTTAAATGTGAATGTATATCAGTGGACGGATATAGAAGTTGATGTTCTACTGTGATGGTGATCGATCAAACGTTATTGAAGTTTATCGATCTCAGATATACAAATATCTAATTTTGAAGTAAATTCTTTAGTCGTGTTGAGCGATTATTTGGAAAGAGGAAAATTTCTCGGTTCGCGTCAGCGATGTCTTCGTCATGCTCGACATTTTCGTTATTATTTTTTATAGTGACTTTGGTAAACGAAATACTTCTTATTATTGTAAGGTCACTCATAAGACAAAGGACAGGCCTACGCTTGGAGTTCATCTGCGTAACCGAATCAGAAATGACAAGGTATTAGAACCAAAGTCACCGAAATGGCTCTCAGAATTCTTAGATTAAGGACACGCTCTCAATTTTTCGCGGTTCAATTTTGGCATTGAGTCCTACTAGACACGTATAGCTCACGCACACAGACACGACAACTCATAACCGTGGAATTATAGCGCACTTTAAACGACTTTGTTACTTTTATAAAAATATTACAATATTTTCTTATTATTGAAGTTCTACTTTTTGTTATATTTGATGCTATAGTACCAAAATAAATTATAGTTTTTTCAAGGTCACATATTACGTCAAGAACAGTATAACTAAACCTAAATATGTATATGTAATATACAGAAACATTTGTGCTCAAATATTTAGCCCCTTAGTGCCCGACCAAGGTATAATTTCTCAACATTCTCATGAGGAGTAGTATTGTGGTAACTGGATCATAGTCTAGATAATAGCTAGAAATGTCAAGTTTGTGCTGAGATGTTTAGTCTCCCAGTGTATGAGCAAGGTTTCAATTTTTTAAAGTTTGATGAAGACAGTATTTATGATAACTGAATCTTAGTATAGATAATAGTTAGAAACATCGAGTTTGCACTCAAAGGCTTAGAGTGTCATAGTGACAGCTAAATATTTCATATCTTAAGGACCAGATGAGAGTTATTTCATGATAAAATCATTTTAATATTGATAATAGCTAGAAACAGTTTACGCTCTAAGGTTGAGTCTTGTCGTATCAGATGAGAGTATCTTTCTCATAGACCAAGTGAGTAGCTGTATCATGATAACAGAATTTTAGTACTCATAATCGCTAGAAACATCAACTTTGCAATCAGAGGTCTAGTCTCATAGAGTCAGATCAACGTTTCATTTTATGGATCAGATGAGTAGCTGTATCATGATAACTGATTAGTATTCATAGTATCTACAAACATCAGGTTTGGGTTCAGATGTTTAGTCTCACAATATCGGATGAAAGTTTTATTTCTCATGGGCTAGATGCGTATCTTTGTCATGATAACAATTTTTTTTGTATAGTATAGAGTAGCTAGAAATATATAGTTTACGCTGAAAAGTGTCATAGTGTCTGATTAATGTTTAATTCCTCACGGGCTAGGTGAGTAACTATATCGTGATAACTGAATTTTAGTACATGTATATATTAGCTACAAACATTGAGTATGCGCTCAGAGATTTAGATAGGAGAATTTTTAAACTAGCGTTTGCTTCTATGTCAAAAATAATTATGTGAAGAACATACTACAAAACACCTGAATTATAAGTTGTAATAGCTGTAGCACAACGGGCAGCATATGATCGTCATCGTGTAAAACGAACCCTAATTCCATCGACAAATTTTGCATCTCTGGCTTCGATAGACTTTTTACCAAATAATTCGTTTCATTATAAACAAGACTTGAGAGACCATGTAAACTGACATGTACTGATAAACAATAAGCATACTCGATTCTTTTGAAAGATTACATTTATTTGTAAATGCTATAGCGTGTTTATGATATTATTGTATATATTCTGAATAGATAATAAAATATAATAAACAGAATGCGAATACGACATATCTATTTCTACCCATGAAGGAGTTCTCTAGCCGTTTCTGAGAGTTCATAATGAGGTCATTTTGTTATTACTTAACGAAAGGAATACAAAAATAACATATCTGTCTCGACCTATCAAGGAGTTCCATAACAGTTTTTGAAGTGGGTCGTCATCAGATCATTTTGTTCAGTCCTGTGGTAAGCTCTCGTCACTACTAATAAAAGGACTACAAGGACGATATATCTATTTCTACCCGTTAAGGAGTTCGATAACAACCTCTGGAGACCACCATCAGCTCACTTTGTAAAATCCTGTGGTAAGCTCTCGTCACTACTAACGAAAGGACTACAAAGACGACATATGTATTTCTACCCGTCAAGAAGTTCCATAATGAATACTTCAAATCCATCTACATTCAAAACGTAAAAAACCAAACATAGAATTTTTGCTTCAACCTAATTACAGTGTCTCTTACTACTAGAAATATAAACCACTATAAAAAATTGGTTAGTTTTTCAACATGATAAAAATCATTTTGTGTAGTGTATATGTATTTCTACAGCGATGTTTTTTTTTTCTAATCGAGTGCAAAGCGACGTAGACATCCACTCGCTATGGCACCTGAGCGCGGTCTGGCGCGACGTGAATGTTTTTTCCATACTTTTGTTTACTTCGAATCTAAATAAAGAAATAAATTGGACCTTATTCCATAGGGATTAAGGTCTACGTAACTGACATAAAATCGAGAAATTTTGTTTACAACTAAATAATTATTTTCTCAGATGTCGTGTAGATAATTTGGATTTTTTTATGTCATTTAAACTTGACTGTATGTAGCATAAGCAGGTATTTTTTTTATTAAGAAAAACGTAAATTTACTGAGGATTTCATACCGAAAAGCAGGCTGTTTTGCGTGAGGGGACTACGGAGAATTGTTTTTTTTTAATAGATACCTATTAATTTAAAAAAAACAATCATCTGTACATAATTGTTACAGGTTCAACGTATCTGTAGTTAGTGATTATGTTTACCAAAGTTCAATAGTTTTGTTGTAATTCTTACCGAAAAAAGTGAAAGTGGACCTTTTTTGAGAGCGCGTCCTTAAAGTATAACTTATATAACAGATGTGTAATGAAACTGCAGAGTTCTACAACAATGCACTTGAAGTCCCAGCATGAGCAAACTCGACGACAGATAGACCGACTACTCATCGAATGGACCCGTTGGAGGCGAACCGATAATCGGCAGGATTATATTCTGATCAACACACACAAGTCGTCTCGAATATAGAAATGTTACGTGTTTATATTCTATATATTACAGAAAAAGTTTTACCAGGCGATTTTAACGATAAAAAAATATATAAGGATAAAATGTGTTGTGCTGATAACATACTGTCTCTAATATTATCACTACATAGTATAAAACAAAGTCACTTTCTCTGTCCCTATATCCCTATGTATGCTTAAATCTTTAAAACTACGCAACGGATTTTGATGCGGTTTTTTAATAGATAGAGTGATTGAAGAGGAAGGTTTATATCTATAATAACATCCATTAAATAGTGGAGAAATACTGTTATTTTTGAGGTTTCTAATGTGATGTGGTAAATAATTACATTTTTTCCGCTTACATTGCAACAAACGCAGGCGGGCCACGGGCAGTAATGGATAAATCAAAACTACTGGATCGATTTTAATCATTTTTTCAGTGAATGACATAGGCTATATATTTTATACCCGTGCGAAGCCGGAACGGGCCGCTAGTAAAGTCATAAAGAACTAATCAAAATATTGTTCGTTATATTTAAAATAACCTATAATACGTAAAACCTTAGGGTATAATATTACAGATAATTCACTATATGGTTATATCGTTCCCTGATATTAGGTATGTTAGAAAACAATAAAGTTGAACCTGCTAAATAATTCAAAGTAACAAACAAAACATCAAAAGGGAACTAAAATTCAAGATGGCGGCGACTCGTTTGTGCGCACGCCACCTGACGTGTGAATATTGAACGGGCTATTTCAATTACAAATGGATTTTGTTTCCACTAATAAGGCGTGTTGTACACAGCTAGTACTCGATATGACTGGATGGTAGCTATGACGAGCGATCGCACCCAATTTCGAATATTATTTATATAGCACATCTTGGTAATTTAGTAACCAAATCATCATTTGTTGGCTGACATTTGTATTGAAGAAAAAGCCGGTGAATATAATAAGTTCTGTCCTTAAGACTCTATCATAAAATATAATTATATTTTTTTGGGAAATTTACATTATAACTCTATATGGTCTCCTTTTAGTCACACATATATAAGTGTATTAAACACCTAAATATGAACATAGAATCACGTCTATTAAAAGAGAAGCCAATAAACAACTTGACGTCCAAGTTAATTTGTTTTTACTTGTGAGTTCTGCTGCCACTGTTTATTTATTTATAGTTTTTGCTCATTCTCAGACTGCTTTTAATATTATTTTTAAATGAAATTATAATCATTAAGGGAAGAAATCCGCAAGAAAACACTTGTGCCAATATCGTTGAAGTATACTTTATATTATAATATTAGGTCTTTACCTATGAAATTGCCGTTTTGTATGAAAAAATTTAAACGAATTTTTTTCATGTATTTTTTATTTGTATTAATCGAAGTAATCACCCATGCAGTCAATGCATCTTTGCCAACGCAGTGGCAGTTTATTGATGCCCTTCTTAAAGAAATCAGCTGGACGGGAGGTGGTAGAGCCACGCTGAAACTATTACTGGATTCAGCATAAATGGGTCAGCTCGCCCGGGGTAGTACCACCCTCTCACAGAAAACCGACGTGAAGTAACAGTGCTTGCATTGTTGCGTTTCGTTCGGTCAGTGAGAGCGCCGGAGACCCACCTCCCCTCCCCTTCCACTTTCCTCTTCCCTTCCTACCCCCCCCTCCCTACACAGGCTGGCAACGCACTTGCGACTCCCCTGGTGTTGCAAGTGTCTATGGTCGGTGGTGATCACTTACATCAGGTGACCCACCTGTTCGTTTGCCTCCTATGATATAAAAAAAAAAAAAACAAATTCTTCAAAGGCATTTTGTACTGCCTCTCGGGTATTGAATTTTTTTCCCGCCAAGGAGTTATCCAAATTCTGGAAAAAGTAGTAGTCTGTAGGTGCAAGGTTTGGTGAGTAGGGCAGATGACGGAGAACTTCCAACCACAGTTCTTGCAACTTGGAGACCGTCTGCTGTGCAGTATGAGGTCGCGCGTTGTCGTGCAGGAGCAGCGGAGACGAGCGATTGACCAATGCTGGTTGGAGATGTGCCAGCTTCTCCATCATTGTGTTCAGTTCTTCACAGTACACATCTGCAGTAATGCTCACCCCGTTTGGTAAGAAGCTGTGATGAATCATTATGGTCATTACAAGAATTCAGTCTAGTCCCGGAATCAAACTCGCGACCTCTTTGCTCAATGGTATGGCCTACTGCTGCGTGTCAATGTGAAAATAACTGATTGTTATAGTGGTTCAAAAGTTTGTCACATTATTTGAATCGAATACATAGAAGTACTATAGTATCGCAGAGCGGTGTGCTGCGAACCTAACAAGGGTCTGCCGGTGAAAACATTAGAACGGTAAATGATACAATTATTGAGGAGGGTTCCGCCGCGACACACTCGCCATGATTTATTCCCTTTCACTAATATAATGAAAATGATTCCCTTCACTTTACAGGGTTACATGTATCGATCGGTTCTTATGTACCTCTTACAATGTGTGACATAATAAATAACTATACCAGTCATAACTGCTTATTGAAAAAAGCTCTTCCCAGTTCTTCCCAAATCTACAATTACATATTTTACCCACGTAGCTATTACAAAAACAGTTATCATGTTCAGGTTTTCGAAGTGGTACGGTGAAGTTGTTAAGACCTTGCTAGGTCAATAGCGTAGTCAGTTCGAGAAAAAAAAATATTCAGGTTTCCTTACGAAGTTTTCCTTCACTGTCAACCGATATTCTTACCAATTTTAGTTATTAAATGTACGCAAAATTTTAAAAATTCGTTGGTAATCGTCGAGTTCAAACCTATTGACATTCAACCCATATAAAACCACTTGATAACCACGATTTACGGAATAGTTTAACCAATATTTACTTTAACATATATTACATAGTATAAAACAAAGTCCCCTACCGCGTCTGTCTGTCTGTCTGTTCGCGATAAACTCAAAAACTACTGAACGGATCTTTATGCGGTTTTCAACAGTGGATAAAGTGATTCACGTGGAACGTTTTAGTATATAATTTGTTCAGGATTTTTTTATAATCAGGGCGGGACAACGTCTGCCGGGCCCGCTATTATATATATATATAATAGGGTAGTTAATTTCCGCAAACATTTTTTTTTTCGTTGCTCATCCAAAATATTAATCTACATATAGAAAAAAAAGTTCTCACCAAGTTTGAGCTCTTAATAATAATTTTAAGTACTTACAATTTAAATTTAAAGTTTTACCATTCAAAATGCATGTAAAAAAATCTTTTTTTTTTTTTAAATTTCTAATGCTTACCCGGCTTTTACAATATTGCAAATCGGTTTGATGGAACTTGTGGGGAATTTCACGTTCTTTAAAATAGTCTTCGTGTTTTTTTGTGCAACTCGTACTGGTTCACCAGTAGGAGTCGTCAAAGTACAGTTTTTGAAAAAAATATATTTTCTCTTAAGTTTTCGAGCAAACCGCTAAAAGGAGGAAGAAAAAAGAACTGACTCATAAAAAAAAGTTATCCGACCAATATTTCATGAATTTACATCCATTTTTAACCGACTTCAAATAATGTAAATTTTCAAAAAAAAGTATTAACCGACTTCAATATCAATCAAAAACCCATAAGGCACTAAAAAGCGGAAAATAAATAGTTTATCAAATTAACCAAATTAAATAAAACATATGAATATGTGTGCTACCTAGAGATGTATTGGAAGTCGGTGCGAACCGAAAATCGTATCAGCTACATAGGTACAAAGTTTAAGTCCACTTTCGCGTCTCTGTAATACATTTCTACCTGGAACAAATTTGAAATTTCGGTTGGCACCGACTTCCAATACATCTCTAGGTAGCACACATATTCATATGTTTTATTTAATTTGGTTAATTTGATAAACTATTTATTTTCCGCTTTTTAGTGCCTTATGGGTTTTTGATTGATATTGAAGTCGGTTAATACTTTTTTTTGAAAATTTACTTTATTATACCGGAAAATGTAAGAAATTGATAAATACTAACTCATAATGTTATTTAGATTCCTTTTTTCTACTTATTACCATTATATTTCCCTACACTATTTTTTTAAAATTATTATGATTTCTCACTCACAATAAATATTACAACAACACACAAATTCATAAAAAACTACAAGAATAAAATTGTAACATAGGTCTTGCAATTTTTCAACATTTCCGTCGTTTAGCAAAAAAATAAAAATGAAGATTATTTATTTTTTTGTAGCGAAATTCAAAAACTGTACTTTGACGACTCCTCCTGGTGAACCAGTGCGAGTTACACAAAAAAACATAAGACTATTTTGAAAAGCGTGAAATTCCCCACAAGTTCCATCAAACCGATTTGCAATATTGTAAAAGCCGGATAAGCATTAGAAATTTGAAAAAAAAAAAGATTTTTTTACATGCATTTTGAATGGTAAAACTTTAAATTTAAATTGTAAGTACTTAAAATTATTATTAAGAGCTCAAACTTGGTGAGAATTTTTTTTTCTATATGTAAATTAATATTTTGCATGAGCAACGAAAAAAAAATTTTTTTTGCGGAAATGAATCACCCTAATATATAACCTTAAAAAATCTGTCATCAAACACGTATTTATATTGTTGCATTTAAAAGTTACTTTCCTCAGTAGCGGTACCGTACTTATTATTAGTCAATGTATAGATTAGACTACATTATTTAGTATAGAAATATAAACGTTACAACAACAATGTAAATTGTATAGAGATTGAGGGAGAGCTAGGATGTTGTTGATCCGTTCGCGCGGTGGCTCGTACCGCGCGTAATACATCACTTTAACGTTATCGCGCGAAAGACAATGTATCATAACCATTGTACGTCCAGTTCCGGTATGAGCATTTCCGTTCTACACATAGTCGGCAATGTATGATTAGGGTTACCACTGCGGGCGACCGATTAGACGAAAGTCTCGTCTGATAGATACGCTTATGACGTGTATCATTAGACGACCCGACGACGTAATTTGTAGAAATCTCTAAATGGAGGTAAAGTCAATACAGTGTTAGTGATAAAATCAAACATATGGATTTAAAAATATATATTTCAATATTGTGGAACGCACAACCCTACAGTTGTCTGAAAAATAAATGGCACGTATAAAAATGTATGATGTGTATCTCTGGGCTATGTGAACGAGGCTGTGTTTCCTTCCGTGGACGCGGGACGGTTCGCAAAAACAACACGTTATTGTTTTTTTTTTAATTCCTTTTCTGTTAAATATTTAACTAAACATTGTATTTTGTGAAAATTGCTTGATACAACGATGAAATGATTTACCGATAAATTAAATGAATTAATAATAATAAAGAAGAAATAACAAAAAATACAGTGTGTCGTAAAAGTAAAACTTCTGTATTGCAGGGAAACATTTTAAATGAAAAAATAACACGAGGCAGTCAATAGTGTGAATGACGACAATATTTAAATTTCAAAACTTGTTTATTGAAGTTATTAATATTAGTGTGGTTTTCATATCTATTGGCATTCGTACCAATAATTATATACATTATTATAAAGTCTATTAATCTATGAAACGTATGATGAGCCGCGAAATATCAATATTACATGTTCACAGGCCGCTACGCTACGCGTCGCTGCTACGCGTCGCTGCTACGCGTCGCTGCTACGCGTCGCTGCTACGCGTCGCTAGTCTGACATAGGCCGCGCAGGCGCAATACGGCCGATCGCGCTTACGTAGCCTGTCACGACGCGAAATTATAAATTCATCTCCTGGCAAAAATACCGCTCAACGCGCCTAAAGAAGTTGTCACTTAAGAAAAAACTATAATTATCTCAAAGCAAGCCTCATACCCCGATCTTATATCGAAGTTCTATTTAAGTATATATTTCGACAAATTATGGTATTTCTAATCGCACTGAATGCTTTGCGATACAAACATACAACTTCTCTAATAAAACACACATAGAGGTGATAATTAAATGAACTATTGTCTATTGGACGAGGTAAGGAAAGTCACGTAGACCATGATGTTCTCGATTAGGGTTCAAAAATGCGGGCAGGTGTAATTCTCTCGGAAGTTTTCTCTTAAAATATAAAACAAAAAGCCAACATCACGATGTGTTACCAAGTTATCACCCATCCAATTATTGAACGCGCCCGACGTTGCTTAACTTCGGTGATCGGACGAGAACCGGTGTTTTCAACAGTAAACCCGACACAGTGTTTACTCCCACCACTTTTCGTCACACAAAAAGGTTGTCGATTAGAATTTCCAAAGCCCTCCCATAAGAAGTTTCACTTTAATAATACGTGGAGGAAAACAGACGAGCATAACCTTGTACATATATAGAATTGTACTTCACGTGTCATTATTTACGTAGACGACTACTTCGGCTTAGGAAAAACAACAAAGCAGTTTTCTCAATAGGGAATAGGGTTGTGCGTTATCCGGCTTTTTACCCGTTGACAAACCGGACGAGTTATTGTCTATGTTTCCAGTACAGTTTTTTTTCATATTCCATATTCAATGCAGAGAAACGAGTAGCAGTGGTCGCGCTCGCCTCAGTTCGATATATATCTAGATTCAGGAAGCACGTCACTGTTACTCGGTTTGGTTTTCCCGAATATAATACTGACAAGAATGCATCTGATTTTGTTTAATCGTGTAGCTCAAACCTAGAACTAATAATAATCATCATACTACGCGCCGTTAGTCTAACGCAAGCCACACAAGCGCAATACGGTTGTGATGTATGTGTACGCAATAGTATGTGATGACGCAAAATTATAAATTTGTCTCCTGCGAGAAATACCGCTGAAGGCGCCTAAACAAGTTTTCACTTCAAATAAAGCAAAGAAACTGAAAGTGATCAGTAACAATCATCCATCTTCACAAACCTTCTCGTTTCTGCTGTTACCAGGATTTATATATAAATATATTATATCGTGTCGGTTAGTTTACTTTACTTTAGTTCTAACTACACAACACATTTTAATACTGTTATCACTTCAATTTAGAGAATATATTTTGGAAGGATTATATGTTTAATAAATGTATATTATAATACTATGTAGAAAGTAAAGAAAGATCTATGAACTTTAATCAAGTTGTAACTTAATTTTTCCGATGCTTATATTGCTACTAAACGTTACTCGAGGATATGCTTTATGATTTTATGAGGTTTTATAGTGAACGCCGCACCTAGCGGCGATGCGTGTTTAATCAAATAAACAGATAGCCAGACCGATAGATAGACAGACATTTGTAAAAATCATTGAATGCATATTATTACTTATTCCAAGATACCTGCAACAACTGTTCTCACAAAAATGTAAGAGGTCAGGCAGACACGATATATTTACGTTTTTATTATTGTATGTATAGACATTAATTAATTTGTGCTATAAAAGTTTAACAACATGAAACCTAAACTGAGGATTCAACATACATTTTTAGTCTTTATCCGGCTTTATCTCAATAGTAAAATAACCACCAACAAAATATAATACAAGTTTGTGACTCGAGTAAAACAGCATGTGAAGGCTAGGCTTACACAGTACCATGTTAGAAATAAGCTCTGAATTAAATTGTAATATCACGTAACATCTCTCACAGAACATTATCACATTATCAGTAATTAAATCTATTTATACGATCGAGATAATACAAGCGAGGCGGTGTTTCACAGGATAACATTCAATACGAATTTTCAAGTTCATCGTACTACTCGATATTTGATCTAGAATTTTTTGTGTATGTCTTATCTGAGTAAGTAATTATTTAATAACAATTATTTTTACTTCACTAGTTTTACTATAATCGCGGCTTACACAAACTATTAGACATATTTTGAAGGAGCCACGCTGAAGCTATTACTGGTTTCATTCAGCATAACCGGGTCGGCTCGCGTGGGGTACTACCACGCGGCCCACAGAAACACCCAAGTGAAGTAAAGTAAAGTAAGCTTTGTGTCCGAAGTTTCATACTTTCCAATGATGTCGTTAGGGATGCAGGCGCTGGATTGGTTACTTCTCACGACCAATCATATACATAAATTCAAATAAACGCATTAACAAAACTCACGATTTTTCAGTAATCATAAATCAATAATTATAAAAGTAGTTCACTAAACTTAAATTACATTTTGTAAACTTTTTGACAAGAAAGATAAGATTATTCCGTTAAAGTTTAAATTAACAATTAAAAAAACAAACTATCTCCTTATATAAACAAAACAATAGAGGTCTGCGTGCAACACGCAGAAACTACTCGATACATGGCATTTGTTCAAAAAATATCACGATATCTTCACGTTATATAAAGTTATTATAGTTTAAAAAAAACTACAATTTTTTTAAGGCACTGCACGTTTAGCGGTCTGTGATTTCTTGCCACGGAGAAATGGGATAATCGGTGTACTGGCGCATGCGCAGTAGGGGGGAAATAAATGGATAACGATATTTACAAAGAAATTGTGTAACTAAAGTATATTTTAGCTTTCAATATCTTTTTTTAATATTTTGTTTTTCTGCACATTAAATATATTATTACGATAATAAATAACGCAAACAAAGGTGCGTGTGCGAACATCGTTAATATCAGAACTTTTCTCGCGAAGCTCATATCGCTTACGTTCGCTGCACCAATCACAGGGGTTGGTTTTTTAACCAATCCATGCATGGCTTCCCGTGATTGCTGCATTTTTGTTCGTGCGACATCTAACGGACACATTACTGTTGCTCGAGACCACACAACGGCGTCGCATAACAAACTTCTTTACTTCACGAAATTACTACACAACGAACATTTTCACGTAGCAAACGGTCTTTACAAAAGTAAATTGTGAGTGTGCCGCGGTGTATAACACCGAACTTGAGTGGTACTGTGTTCAGCGGCCACATACGTTACCCGGCTACATCAGCGGTGCGGCAAAACCGAAACAACAAGGTACGTCGTGCATTATACTGTTGATGAAGTGTTAGCGAACGTATTACTACACTACCCGAACGTGCATAGACCTTGTGGTCTGTGCACAGTGCGGTTATCAGTTAATATTATTATAAACGATTTATTCCAAATTAATTTACTGCAAAATGTTCAGCGTTAGAATTCACATTCCATTATGAATTGAAACTTAAACCAAATATTTCGTATACGAACTGTCAGTTCTATATTTTAGCGTATGATTAGCATTCCAGAGCGCGTCGGCCGCGACTGCGTTGTGCGGATATTTGCATTTAATAAACTGATACCAGTGAAATACGTAGATTGACATCAATTATATACAAAAGAGAACTACTAGTTGTGTACTATTATTTTGCATAATCCAATAAATATAAATATTTTAAATACATTTTTACGAATATAAAAAAAAACAGTGACTACTTAATAAAATCATCTGAATGTATTAAGTCCATTTACTTACCTACTGTTCTCTCGTACTTAAAATTACAGTAAAGTCATTAAAATTACAGTAACTTTTGATAGAATGAACCGATTTTAATGAAACTAAGACTAAATGTTACTCGAGGATATGCTTTATGATTTTATGAGGTTTAATTGTGAGCACAGTAATTTAGCAGTGAGGCGTGTACAAACAAACAGGCAGACATTCTTAAAAATGATTGAAATGTATTTTGTTACTTATTCCAAGACACCCTCATCAATTTTTTTCACAAAAATCTAAAAAGTACAGACACGTTACATTGATATTCTTATTATATGTATAGAAATATAAATTGGTGATCTAAACTCACTATTGCACGTGTTAACCACTAACGTACTAAGCAGTAAACGGCTTGTCCACATGACTTAAATTGGTCACCTAATCATTTTTTTCATTTGATTGGTGATTACTATCTAGCCTAGTGCTAAGGATAAATGATTTCACAAAGGACCGCAGTCCAGTGTAGCTTTCTCTTCCTGGATTTGATATCTTCTCCTGAAAATCGTGTTCCAATCAACTTCACTCTGAAGACCATATAACAGTAGTTGGCGTCCTGCTCACTTACGCTAGAAGTAGAAATGTTCTATCTACTGTGGGTGTTATGTTCGTGGTCAGTTAAAATGTCTATACTCAGATAGTAAAACAAACTTATTATCACGCAGTTACTGTGTACTTGTAGACTTCTTCCTTTGATTTCTCTTAGTATCCCCTTTGAGGTTTAGAATAGATCTGTGCTCGGTCGCACTCTGACTTGTTTATATAAGTCATTAAACGGAGGGTGGAAATCTTTGGAATTCTATCACAATTCGATTTATGACACTGATAATATTTTAAAAGAAGAATGTAAGTTCGAAACGTGCTATGTTTAAAATGCCTTCATTTGCTTACAATAGTCGGAGCGATAAGGCTTCAAATGTTTACGTTTTTTTCTCATGCATTGATGAGTTATCGTGATGTCTTATTTTTCATAAAGATTGTTCGAAATATATAAAGAGAATTCTAGAATAGTATAGATAAATCTTCAATAATATAACACTATAGATAATATATTATAAGAGCTTTCTCATGACATCCATTAACGTTATCGCGTAGAAACGGTTTATATGTAACTACATGAATAATGATGAGTAAACGTAAAAGTCTGTGGGGTCACGATAAACCGTTTACTTTCCATGACACATGTAAATATTGTTATTTTCGTAGGGAATGGGGAACGGTCATTACTCGGTGCATTCGAGCTCGCGCCGATATTTTCTGTTCAAACTTTGTGGTGCTATTTACACGACGACGCTGATACGACACGATCGCGACACGGAGCTACAGTTATTTTATTATTAAAGTGTGAATTTTCGTATTTTTGTCAAAAAGTTTTAGTTAATTCTGTTATAAGGGAGATAAAAAATTAAATGTATTGTCGACGGATGTTCATCTGTCGAGAAAACGATGAAATAAATAAATAACAGGACTTATTTAGTCATTGATTTTGAAACTTTACGATTTAGCAAATCATATAGGTCCGAATACTGGTAGACACTGGTACTTGCGTTCCATCGATGCGGTTTAAGTAAAGAACAGAAATATATTCATATTCTTTTATTTGTTTATTATTCTAACTGAGCACCGCGGTCTAGCGTGCCTAGTTCAATTTGTATTCTAAGCTTAAGGGTGCTCGTTGTTAAGTAGTAATACCTTTTTCTGGTGACATTGTGTTAAAAAATATAGAAGTTCTATAGATCTCTTTTACCAATTTTAATTATATATATGGCTCTATCGTAAAATTATAATAGTGGGGCCTTATACAGTTTTGCTTATATCGATTGAAATATCTATTAATATTATTTTCGTGTACCAAAGGTCGTGTCGCATAAAGAAGTTTCTCTGTGTAAAGCGACAGTATCAAAATATCCAGTCAAAGAGGAGTCGGATTAAAAACCGCTTTTTCCGCTGAAAAATATGTCTTTTCACAGATTACAGACCAGAAAAGGAAATGTCCTTTGCGACATTTCTTTTTTAATTCTCCTTGGAGCCTTTTCATGTTTCTAAGTGTTAATTTTATTTTTCTCGTTACCCATTCCTCATTTAGAGATATTATAATCAAAAAGTAAATTGAATAGATTATTACGCCAGAAAATACTATTATACGATTTTAAATATTTCTTCTCTAATCACTTTAACTGTAGATATCTCGATTATTGCTTTGTGTTCGTGTCAATAGTTATCAACGAGCATTTCTATCGATATCTTTTCAGTTTATCAGTTTTAAAGGTATAATGAATATTTTTCTGGCCTTTGTGGATTTTAGGATCTTATTATTGGCTAGGAATGGTTATTTTTTTTTCGAACTTGCCACGCTATTGACCTAGCAAGGCCTTAACAGCTTCACCGGACTACTCTAGGAATGGTGTCCGGGCATTTTCATATCTATACTAATATTACAAAGCTGAAGAGTTTGTTTACTTGAACGCTTATCCTAGGAATTGCTGGTCCGATAAAAAAAAAATTCAGTATTAGATGGCTCATTGATCGAGAAAGGCTATATATCATCATGTTAAGACCAATAAAAGTGGAGCCCCAAAATCGCACTTTCTTCCTTTTGAGAGCTGTCGCTGCGTGCGCTTCGTAAACGGTAACTATTTCATGCGGGCAAAGTCGCGGACAGAAGCTAGTTTCTCATAATATGTAGGTATATCGCTATACCGGGTTCGCCCGATCGCGATCTTTACAACGGTCAGTTTTAACTTGTTAAAGGACTGTGCGTTGCCGGATTCTTTTTGTGTGTGTAGTTTTTAGCTTTCCATTTGAATAATAAGCTTTACAGTAATAAAATGATATGTACGTGTATGTGACGGTGCAATATAAGACTGCATAGCGAATAACAACAACAACCAGGTTAGTGGTTTGCCTTATGTGGGGGGTATGCAGATACCGGATTGAGGGTTAAATGAAGTCATCCCGGGTACCTTTAAAATATTTGCGAAAACATTTGGTCCTTCGAGCCGGAATTGAACCAGCGACCTATGGATATATACAGTTGAGTTGTATGCATTAGTTTCAGATTAAAATTAAATTTCTGTTTGTTTCGAGACTGAAAATTGTATGGAAGAGTCTAAAAGTACAGTACTCGTATTATAACTAAACTTATTGCAAACAGTAGTTATTGCATTATATTTTTCCAGTCTAAAGAGTGTAGTTAATATGAACTTTCATAGCTAATGCTCAAGAGTTAACCATTTATGGGTTATCGTTGGATAGCGTTGTAGCTGGTCTCAATGATCGCCATCAATAATCTTTGTAGAAGTCGGTACCATTGGTTTTAGTCTTCTAGTCACTATGTTGAATCTTTATTTAGTCAAAACCTTCTAGCATTCTAATTTAAATGCAATAGTCCCTTATAAGACCATGTTGAAATAGTTATGCAGATTTTATTTTGGTTCCATTTATTCGAATCCTGCTGATCTTTGGGATAGAGGTCTATAATCCTTTTAACAATAAAGGCCTACGCGGTTTAGAGGGCATTCGAGGCATCCCTTTGAATATTTATCATTCACTGACATCACCCGCCGCTACATTATGTTTCATGCGGTCTTTATTCCAACATAATTAAATAAAAGTTTAACCTCTTTCATTATCCTTAAAAATATATAGAGTGATAGAATATTTTGAGAGAATCCCAGTGTCACACTTTGGTGTATCTTGTTCAGGGATTAAGAAATATATTCCTAACAACCGTGACTATTGCAGGTCGGCATGACATCAACAATCAACGCTTTATCAATATCTTGATTGTCGCAATTGTTCTTGGATTTTATTGTACATCAAGTACTTTGACGTTTGATGACTATAAATAGTATGATGTAATTATAAACAACATAACGTACTCATCCATAGTTACATGTAAAAAGAACGGAGAAAAGAGCGAGTGTTTTAGGACCGTACATTTTTTTACTAAAACAAAAAAAACAGACCTCGAATATAAAATATGAAAGTGGGCACGCACGAGAGAGCTCCTGAAACTTTTACCAGACATAAAGCCCATAATTGGGAGCTCTAACAAAAAATTGTTAATTTTTATCCCCAGAAACGTGAGCCCTAAGCGTTAATTAATACTTTAACGCTAAAATTAACGAAACAATTTGGAGATTTTAAAGCGAAGCCTGCGGCCTCTCGCGCCCCTTCACCGCCGCCCTACCGCCGCCGCCTTACCACGGTTTCATAACCCTAATTCAGTCTGCGTTCGGCACCACTCTTGCCTTATTCGATAACATTTTTCAATGTTTATAAAGGGTAAACATCGACAATATTCGTAAAGATTACAAATCACAGGTATGCAGAATTTTTTTTCGATGGGAAACAACAATTGGCGCACCTTGGCAATAAACCTACTTGTTCACGTCACATTTTTTTTTTGGAACTGACTAAGCTTTTGTCCTAGCAAGGCCTTAACAGCATCACCGGACTACTCGCGGCGAGCGTTTAAGATATTTAGCCGATTTTATTTTGATAACTAGCTCAAGGGTGCACCGCACACCTTGGCTTGGGCTGATGCCTAGTTTATGCAAATCGCAACCTAACTGAGATAACCTATGCTAAGCTACATATTCATACTCATATGATTTAAAGAAATATATATGTGTACCAAGCATGTATACCGCAATAACTCGTATATGTATTTTGTATCGGATAAGTTTCTGAACTAATTCAGTTCGATAGGGGAAAAAGATAAAACCCTTTCACTTTCATGTGTAAGCATGTGTGTGGAGGTGATATGTGTAATGTTGTTGCAGTTATGAAAGATTTTGTGTGAGTGTATTCGCGCGAGCAGCGTACTCAAGGGCTCCACGCAGGGGAACGGACCTAGGTTTGAACCACTGCCGAGGGAGGGCCTAGTCTGGTGTGCGAGTTCGAAATTTACCCCCAGAGAACGGTGGCGTGATCTGTGGTTAAGCGGGCGAGGGCGTGAACACGCTCTGTTTGGAGAGACAGGCTGATACTAATCGTTCGCTGCCGTTATTTCATCGGGAGGATCGGTAAAAATATATCACGGACGACTTTTATAAAGCGGAACGTTCGGTACGGTTTCGGGATTCACGGCGGATACCAGTAATGGACTGGCCGTTACGACAAATGACATGACGCTCTCTTATGCCAACATGCTTTCACTACGCTACCGCTTTCGACACCCCTGTGTGGGTGTGCGCGTATACTACACATATATTTGATTATATATATACGTTCGTATGTATGCAGTTCGCTACTTCCCTATGCGATTTGAATACTATTTATATAGGACAATAGTTGGGTATACTTGTCACAATTACCGCTTGTATGCACGCTTTCTATCTTTTCTTTAAAATATTATTGTTTACAAATATAAATAATCATAATTATTATTGTAATGAAAATAATAAGAGAAATATGTCGATTGTATTAACAAAATTCTATTGTATTTTTGTTATTATCTTTATTGTTTTTTTAATTATTGTTTGTTATAGATTCTAATATTAAGTTAAATGTTTCATAACGTTCAATGACGGCTAATTATTTTATTTCTAATGACGGCACTGTGCTTAATGGTAAACAGTATAAAGAAAGACAACGTGAATAACCGACAGATCAACAATCCATCGCTGACCAAGCCAGTTTGACTTTCGACTACAGCGTATACAATGATACCGAAAAGTGACAAACTAAACAATGGTTATCTTGAGAGGTACACCATCATGCGTACCTACCACCCTTTTAAATGATGCTTATACACCGGTTAGTTGCGGAACGTGATGAGCAGACCACTGTATTAGATATTAATCATGGTGTTTCATGACCGCGATTGATCCAGACACAGTTTTCGTGCTCTACCACTCTTCAACAATTGTCTACCCCAGTTTTTATTCCGTTATCCAACAATTTTAGTGGGCACAGAATTTAAAGTACCGATTGTAACGGCTTGTTTTGCACTACGTGTGAACTGAGTCTCCCTATATTGAAGTACACTGGTTTTACTAAGCGTGAATATAAAATAATAATTCTGATCACGAGCTTTTAAAAGCTCATATGATATAATGTTAACATCATATAATATTACAGCTGGACAAAGATCTATCTCAACTAAGAAACGTTAGTACATCTGTCTGTAAATTTTACTTATCCAGTCGCAACCTTCCTATTTATATGTGTAAGTATATGATTGGTTCATGTATATCTCTATCAATATACATGCTTTCTTAATCTCACGTTATCTATGTTTATTTATCTTGACGTATTGTTAAATACAGATAGATACAGCGTAAGTGTACATTAGCTCGGGGCAATGGAAACGCAATATACGAACGAGAAAAAGGACCCGATTAATTAGTGTCGGGCGATATCGATAGATGTTTGTTTTACAATATCGAAAGATAAAAGCATCGACAGTGTATTAATAATACTATCTACTATGTATATGGTGTAGAATAGACATTTTAAAATATAAATTGGTTATTTAAAAAATTTATGTATCGTCTTTGACTAGCGACACGCCGCAGTTTCTGGTAAGATTTAGCCATTGATATTCAATGGAAGTGGATGAAATATATGTTTTATCTTGTGTAAATATATATTAACTATACACACAAATCTTCCGAAATAAATTTTCTATTTGATAGTGAAAACTAAAGTTAAAACTTCTCCGAAATTATTTAAACTACCTATCAGAATATACTCATATAAAAAAAAATACTGTGAAATATACATATAAATATTATCGATATCGATGAAATTAGTTCACACCGACACAGCGGAGTCGCTCGTAAGAATAAATTTCAATATTGACACTTTTCATAAATACAATTCGCATTATTGCATTTTTAGATTATTGGTATTATATTCATATAAATCGTTTTTATGTCCAAAGGAGATTGTTCCTTTTGGAATTTACCATTAAATAACGCGTTTGACAATCGTATAATAGATGCGTATGACATTTGAAAGCGTATGGCAAAAGTCGGATTTGGCGATTCGTAGTGATTTTAGATTTTATCATATACATTTCTATAGAAATATTTTATTGTATTTAATCATTTCATACCTTGGAGCTTATGCTCTCTACATCAGGAACCTGAGTGTGATACATGGCTGAAGTAATAATTTGAAGACAGGTCAAGTTTGTACAGCCTTTTATACGAGTTATTTGTTATAGTAAATCAGTACTTACTGTACGTGTGGAAATCTGTAACTTGCACCGTGTTACAGTCCTCGCCGACCTGCAGGTATGTGATCTCGCAGCGGTAGACTCCCTCGTCTTCAGCCTTCACATCTGATATCACCAGCTCAGCGAACGTCGCATTCGGCTCATGCCCGATCGATATCCTGTTGACAAAATTCATTGACACTTAGAACAAGTTGATATAACTCACTTAAATTAAACAATATTTACTCAAATAATTTAACTTCAAGCTTACACGGTTTTGAAGAATTGAGATTAAATACAGAAATATACTTATTTATTTAATCGTATGGCTAAATAGAGTAACCTGTTATGTTTTGTTACAGTTTTATTTTGGAGAGCTCATGTTACTTGAGGAAGTATTATACCTCTTATTCAGCATCATGTGCTCTTTGGACGGAGCTAAAGAGTAACAAATTTCTGGCCGTTACACTGTTACGTGAATCATTTGACCCTCGCAGCGACAAATAGAGTAATCAATCAATCGGCAGAGATAAATAATGATATTTTAACCAGTTTCAGCGAAGATAAAGCCGTTGACAAAGATAAGATGAAGAAAAGTAATTTAAAACAATCTATAGACCTTAAAGTTTAATCAATTACAATTGTTTAATTGTAAATTTTCAACCGAACCGCAGCGAATCGCGGCGCGCCTCCCGTTTCACAACTACACTGAAAGAACACTAGAGAGACAACGGGCCGACTGTCAGGCGCACTCTGCTCACTGTGATTGAGTGCTTTCTAACGTAGACAGGGACAGTATTGGAAATAATACAAATTCAATGCTAATCGCAGGACCGACATCATTTATTATATTCAAATTTGTCTGGCTTTGATCTACTTTTGCATTTAATTTGTTTCTATTAATATCGGAGGAGAATAACATAGTCCTTACAGTAATAGCTAATAAAGTAATTCTGATACTCGTCTGTACAAGTTCGGACTTATTGTTTGTTTTTATACGTTATAGGTTTTAAATTTTCACTACAGCCTGTCATGACGTTAAATGACACCATGGCCTACGAGGTAACAAGCCAAAATCTAAAAGAGAATTAGCTCCGAAACGCAGTTGTCGGAATACACGTAGAGTTGTTTAAGGAAAGATTTTCAACTTGTGAGTGGTAGCTACTAGTTACACCATGCTATGTTATATGATGTTTTCTTTTAGCAAAAGATCTCATCGCAGGATACAAACCTACCACCGACCTACCACAAACCACCAACCAACCTAAGTTGACGTAGTGTTTGAAATGCTACCACTGAGCCCTATAACTGAGAAGAAGTATAAAGGAATTCAGTGGTTACTTGTCAGTCGTCTCAAATGCAATAAAATAATCACCATTAGTGAGAATAGTAAAAATACACGCCTGCAAACTCCTGAGAATAATATTGTCTTTGACGTCAGAAAAAAAAAAACGAAAATATGAAATCATCATATTGTGTTTTGTTGGCTTACTTTACTGGTAGCACACGATATTTAATTATTTGTTTTATTAACTTATTTACATACTTTATTATAATTGTTACAAAATTATAAGATTTGGTAAGAGTAGGTAAATAAAAAAAAATGTGTGTAGTTCACACGCGGTAGAACCCTTCAAAAAAGAAAACGTGAAGAGCGTATGTCTCATTGCATTGATATCCTATACACAGTGCTCCCACTCTACTCGACACAGTGTTTACCCCCACCACTGCCTCGTCACACAAAAAACTTGCGGATCATAATTTCAAAGCCCTCCCATAAGAAATGAAAGTTCAATAATACTTATAAAATAATTATTAACACAATTTGCTTCGTTTCGTCGCTCAATTTGTATACACAAAGATATTCTTAGTAGAAAAATAAAGGATTACACGTACTCTACAGAAAACCAATTAAAACCAGTGGTTGAATAGGTGGTTCACGAGCGTACCGCTTCACAACTATACCGGAACTCCACTTGTGACCAAACAATGGCTCTAGCGTCGGCACCGAATAGACCCGGTGATTGAGTGTTGTAAATACGACTTAATTAATTCCAACACGTGATGCTGTTATTATTTATCTACTGATATTTTCAAACGGAGTAATGTTTCAGAACTACTCGTGTAAGTAATAAGACCTTATTTCTTACAGTCACTTCTTCAAACCATTTTGATATTTTGTAATCTTACTGTAAAGTAAGAGTCTTATTGCTGGGCTTAAGAGAAGGTATGAGAATAATCATCAAGAACATATTTCATATACTCTATATTAATCGAAACGATGACCCACCAAAAACATTTCGCAGGTTTAGGTATTCTTACTATTCTTTCCGTCACTATCAGTTGATACTGTATAATTTCAATTAGTAAAATACAATTTCAATTAGTAAAATACAATTTCTGAAAAAGTCCCTTGACATACGTCAAAGTTCGAACTTACAGAAATCGAATTGATATCATTTAATAAAAAAAATTTCTTCATTCATCAAAACCCTAAAAAGGAAAATAATAGTTTTAATTACTATTAATAAAATATGATATGTGTTTCTGAGATGTATTGAGTCGGAATTTTTTTTTTTGAAATATTTTAGAACCTTAATCTTTGTCCTATGTAGATGATATGATTTTCGGTTTGCACCGACTTCCAACACTAATACAGACGAATTGATAACCTCCTCCTTTTTTTGAAGTCGGTTAAAAATACTCGAGTACCACGACTTTAGAATATTTTTCGTTTTGTTTATTTGCGTCCGTATTGAAATTAGGTTCAGTATGTACAGCCTGAAGTATTTCCAACTCAAGTCTAGAATGTTGACAGAGAGTATCTCATGATTTCCAAGAATTTTATTGCGAATAAAATGGAATGATTGTAAAACAGGACTTCTCACAATATAATACATTTGTTCTATTATACACTACAGGTTTGTATAATACAATCGATCGTAATGTAGCTCGATGACTTCGAGTGCAGTGACTCAAAGACTCGATGCTTTCGTTGCCGGCTAGTTTGTTATTTCTACTTTGTTGTAGATTACTTGTACAATTGTTACATATCTTCTTTTCCAAAGTGTCTTTGTCGAACTGTCTCTGTTGAACTCTACTATGAGTCCGTTCGCGCCTCTTATCAACCCGCCTCGTAGCTGGGATACGCCGATGAACGCGCTCCGTGTGTGTGTCACGCATTCCACGTGTGAGCTTCACGGCCGATCGAGATTTCTCGAGTCTGTGAGATGGCGCCAAAATATATTTTTTATATCTCAACTCGCACGACCCGTATATTTCTTGCCGCGTCCCTTCTTGCTGGCGCCAACATTTCTGTACATAGAACTTATAGCCACAACTAGATATATACTACACATTATCATTTCTATAATTGTCATATAGCCTATAGCTACCACTGTTATTACTAAACAAATCAAACATGGCTTGCTCTCTACAACAATTATACAATGCTACAAGTTTGAGAAACTCTTAGAACAGGAAGATTGTGTAAGTTCTCCAATTATTTTAAAATACATTGAAAACAATAGAAATAATTAGTAAAGTAATTTAAGTACAGCAAAATAAATCTGCCATGAAGTTATTATAAATCTCAATTAACTAACAGAGATCTCATCATTTAATTAGGAGGTCGGGGATTTTGCCGTCTCATTCGTTTGTTATTAGGTTCGGGGATTTGGGAAAAAGTTCCCTCTCGTATTTACTGAGCTTAATGAAGTGTAAAACTATCCGTTCGGCTTCTGGAAACTTCCTTTCACGTTTATAATTCGTGTAAATACTATTGAACTATTTGTTAAATTCTGTTCTGTTCGAGTGATATTGAGATCTAAACTTAGCCCACAGAACCATAAAAAGATTGCAATTAACGGTAAGCCTATATCGTAAGACCTTCAGCTTTAAAACAGTAAATAGAAATTATATAACAACGATAATCAATCTTTGATAGTAATTACAGAGTTGCCTCTGAATTAATAATAGTTTAAACCTACGAGTAAATCTATAATGGGACTCTGCACATTTTAATTTACGTTATTTCTGGTATCTACATATGTAAATTCGTCATGTGAGAGCTGAAATATAGTCATTCTTCCCATTCTTCAAAACCAGGAAAGAACTCATTATATATATGTGAATGAGATTTTGTCGAATACGAATAAAACTGCTGAGATTTAATTGTTTCAAATAAACGTATACCAAACATTAGTACAAATAATCTACTAAACTAACTTAAATATAGTTCAAGATAAGATATGTATTCTATATAGTAAATGTAAGCGAGTACTTAGTTATTATTGTGAACGGTCACCTAAAGATGTGACGCGCGACTTACTGAAATAATATCTACGTGAATTCAATTGAATTGAATTTGCTCGAACAATGTTAAACATATTGTCTGAGATTTTATCTTCTTTTTTTACGAGTGAATATTTACTAGTGCTCGTGTAATGGTCGAATTGTGATCGTCATTAATTTTATTTAATGTTATCGACGGTATTTGTCAAAGAATTGTTTTAATTTTGTTCTGTTACATCACCTATGATCGTGAACAAATACCTAATTATGGATTATCTCTCGATTTATTCAAATACACGCTCTGTTAAACTTCTTTAGTGGTAATCTCCACTCAGAGCGACTGTGTGCCACTCACTAAACAGTGAGTGTTTCATTTTACTTAAATTTGCAATACATATAGATAATTTTAATTTTTCCAACTACACGCCTTTTCCATATAAACGTCAATTCATATGGTGGTAGTTCAGAAAGGATTAGTGAATTTAAAAATTCCTGCGGATAACTGACTGCGTCTTCGATATTAGTCACAGTATCAATCGATTTGTAATTTTTATTTGGCCGGGGACTTTTTGAATAATCAGATTGTTTATTTCGTTGACAGTATTATTCCTAGGTGACACTATTACCCTAGAACATAACCAATGAAAGTCTATTTCGTGCAAATTCTCGATGTCAGTGTATACTGCATCTATTAAAATTTCTAAATCATGTACTATTTGGCCCAGAGATTCCATCCAGAAGGATGTCAGAATTTCCGCTTAAAGGAGAAGGAAAAATTCCTTCCCCAAGTTTTAGCAGTTGTTGTGGGAAATCACTATCTATGATTCCATGAAGATGAACTCTCATAATATTAAAAGATTTTTTAACTAAACTAATATTATAAAAAGCTGCAGAGTTTTTTGCTTGAACGTGCTAATCTCAGGTACTACGGGTCCGATTTTTTTGATTTGATAAAATCAGTGTTAGATAGCCCATTTATCGAGGAAAGTTATAGGCTATATATCATCACACTAAGACCAATAGGAGCGGAGCACCAAAGAAGAATGTTTCAAACTCGTTTTTTTAATAGCTTCTCTTGCATGTTAGCTATAGCCCAAAGTAACTATTGCACGCGGACCAAAACGCGGGCAGAAGTTAGTTAATTATATATTTTTGTTAATCAGACTGTTTCTTAATTATATTGGTTATTATATTTGGCTTGTTGGTTAAGTTGTATTAATTTTCTTCTACAGAATAGAAGTGTTAATTATTAATAGAACTTCATACATTAGTCGGTTGGTATCATCGCGACAAGCAAATATTACATAACGACTCATAGATATGAAAGGGAGAGAATTCCAAATTGTTCACAGTGAGAGTCCACTATACGAATAACGAGTATTCATTTATTTACAATATAGAAACCAAATTACCCAAAAACGGAATTGCTGACCAAAGTTTGGCACAACAATTCTTATAAAATAACACAACAGTATACTCGTATATCATAATTGTCATCTATAAACATAAGTACGTTCTTTGATTTTATGCATATTAAGACTGTATTTTATTAAGAAAATTCACCGTTCTACAGTGATGTTGTAGGTAAAATCTGAATAAACTCAGAACATTGTGCGGTAAACCGATTACAAACAATGGCCACTCAGTGTTTAACGCTGAATATAAACCTCCGACGACTCCGCAGAGCATAACCGTGATAAATTGCTCGAATATATTGTCTCGTTGCACGCATACCTGTGCGCGCGGGATAAATAAACAAAAACAACCAACAAGGCAAAAAACGCCCTTTCTTTGGACGCCACCGCTTAATTTGTCGATGCCAATTGCACGACCGTATTCCATTAAAACCGCGAGTTTAATTACGATATGTCGCCATGCGCCGACCTACCTCTCTCAACTGGAAATAGAATCTTTTATTAACTGGTTCAAAGTATTAAACTGTAGGATGCACAGTTTCCGATTATATTCTTCAACTAAATAGCTATATTTTGTGTCGTATTTAACTGTTTTCACACACAATCTCACTTGTAGTTACCTGATATTTATTTCATTATCTATTTCGTTAAGAAAAATCAAAACGATAATAAACGATTGGTCGTCCAATAGTCGGAATTCGGCCATTATTCATTATTACTTTAAGTTTGAACGTTATTGAGACTCTATTACGTCGGCTACGAGCATGTCATTATGCATTCATCTTCTTTAGTGATACTCGTAATATCTACTCAAAGGACAGTTTCCCGCCACAATTTAATATGTATTTGACATTCATTCGTAAACAATGAATATTTTATTTAATGTCATACATTTGTAACAAATACTTTATGTAAACTTTGTCTTTCTGTAGTCCTTCTCTACATGAACTTTAACTATACCGAACGTTACGCTCCTCGGAGAGAGTAAAATGTTTAAAAAGAAATATACATTTTTGAAGTGAAGAAAGGTACAGCGGCGCTGAGCATTAAAAAAAATTGATATGGAAAAACTTGCTTGCGTCAGACTAGCGACGCGTGGTGTAGCGCCATGTTTACATATAATATTGAAAATTTGTATTGAGCTTGTGCAGCCCATAATATGTTTGATTACTTAATAAACAGTATAAAAATGTATGTAATTTTTGTTCGGAGTACTAATAGATGTGATAGTCAGACTAACGTAAATAATTTCAAAATACAAATTATAAAATTGAAATAATTCATACTATAATTCATTTAAAAACTCAAAAGAGAACACAGTTATTGTTTTCAGTTTTCACTACTGTCGGCAGTCCTTATGACTGTCTCGACTTTTTTATTACATATTTATATGTAGATCATTATTTAATTTTAATTTATTATGGTATTTCAATAAAAATAACAGTGACAATTAGAATGGGATTAAGGAAATAGGAAAATGTTAAATTAATATAGGCAAAAGGGTTTACAAAAACTTACTGATTTCCTAAACAGAGACTATTGGTAAGTTTTCAATATAAGTCCGTGATGAAGTAAGTTTTGATCTAAGTGCTGATCGAGTAGCGAGTAGCGAGCTATCTCGCCTTACTCGAGACACACGTACAAATCAGTTCGTGTGTTTACTCACTGAAAGCCTGCGACAGCTCAACGCGACGGACAAAGCTCTCGCCACAAAGTTTCACCATTGTGCGTTCAACAATAGAGGGGCCCTAATGGATGTAACTCTACCTGCCTGCACTCTTAACTACGAGTACGTAATACTCGTATAAAAATCTATGACATTATATCGTACAATAAAGGTAGATTATTGAGAACAAGTTGATAAAAATATTAATTTTAAACCGACTTCAAAAAGAAACACAGAAACCTTTTAAGTAATATTTTATTCATTACATAAATAACAATAACATCCTAAAACACAAGAATTATTGGATACAATTTTGTAAAATTTTAGGAAAACGGGTGAATAATTCTTAGACTATTTTAAGAGAATCCTGGTTACGTGTTTAAAGTGAATCTCATCCGGATTTGAAAGATTCCGACGAAGTTTAATTAGCAGTTGCATTATCGCGAGTAGATATGTGGTCAGAGTTTAGTATCGAAACATATTATATCAGATGCAAAGTATAGTACCCAAGTTTTAATATATTTTAAAAGGTTTTCATTTGTGTTAACTATATAGTTGATGGCTTAAACTTAGCAGCAACTAATGGACGCGTAAACTGCGATGTTAACCATCCGTTGTGGTGGTTAAACCGAGTTTGTTATTGTTCAAGTTAAGAATCATAGTATCAAATTCGTTACTGACTTTTGTTCACGGCTTCGACTCACGTTAATGTAGATTTTCAAAATAAAATATCACCCACATTCCACGCAGATAATATTAGCTTATTAGATGGAGAAGTTTTAAAACCGGTTAAGATTTTTTTGAATATTTAGAAGTTTTTAAAAGGGGATGAGTTTTTTTTTAATCAAATAACATATCTGGTCATAGCTAGGCGGCGCAGTAAATAAATATAAAACAAAAATATATAGAAGTGGGTGAACGATAAGCCGTTATATGTCATCATACATCAATAGTTTTTCCATATAATAGAGTATTGTGTAAAAGGTTTCCGGCCGCGTCACCGCGTGCCCGTTAAATATTTTTATGTCGGTCCGTATTTCCGCGTGCTCGTCCATTAAAACTGGCTGAACGCAATAAAGCCGCGGTAAAAACAACCTGCGCACCGCGGGCCGCAGCTCACACCGAACCAAAACTCAAAATTTATATAAAGATTAGCTGTGCCCCGCGGCTCCGCACGCGTTTTTTTTAAATATATTAAAGAAAAGTAAAATTGTAATGAGGTGTGTACATTACAGAAATGCTTTTTCAAAAACATTTGTAACTACGACACGCACGCCATCTACTGTACCATGTAACGTGTACATTAGAAATGTGAATAATAACAGTGTATCGAATGAAATGGGATTTATCATCAGCAACATGCCTGGAACTTTAACCTACAAAATATCACCCTCAGTGCTCACTTAGACTATATAAGAAAGTAATTAAAGTTTTAAGCTATACATTATTGAACAATATGTGTTAAATTTTTTATTATATAGATCTAATATACCGTATTGTCGATATAATTAAGTTAGTGTTATACGTTGCTATAATCACTGAGTTATGTAGACACAAGCGCGGTAAATAAATCAAAATGGCCGCCAAATTGACCAAAAAGATAATATAATTTTAATTATATACAAACACTAGCGGACCGGGCGGACGTTGTCCTGCCTTGAAAACAAAAAAAAATCCTAAAAGTTGATCGCAGCGCCACCTGCCGGGTCCAATTGTGAATCTAAACCATTCTCGAATCTCCACGAACACACACAAAAAATTTCATCAAAATCGGTCCAGTCGTTTAGGAGGAGTTCAGTCACATACACACGCACACAAGAAATATATATATTAAGATATGGCTTTCAATTATGTACTTGAAGTCCAGTAAAACACAAGTCTCACTCGCTTGTTTACAATAAACATATTTTAAATAAATTTTACATGGACGGATGCACGAGTAACAGTTCAACAAATAAAATAGAATATGTCAACCGCTATAATTTCGCATATCTGCCAGTAAAGTTCCCGTTAACATAGGTCCAGCCGTTTCGGACATAACGCGGAACAAACAAACAAAATATAAAATACCAACAGTATTTAAAAAAAAATGTTTTTTGTAGCCAAATCCGATCACCAAAAAGTTGTTATTCTAATTTCAGATACACACACTTTATTTTTATAATACGTAATAGATTACAAATAAAAAATTGCAAACATAACAAACGTAGAATAAACATGTTGAATAGAAACACAAAATAAACTTTAAAAATGTTTGCGATAGAAAGTTACTACGTTACCATGGCAACGTATATAATACTAACGCTAACACGCAGCGAAAGCAACCAAAACGAAAAAAAATGACCAATTTTGAAACATTCTTCATTGGCACTCCACTCCTACTAATCTTAGCGTGATGATGTATAGCCTAAAGGCTTCCTCGATAAATGGGCTATCTAAAACCGAAAGATTTTTTCAAATCGGACCAGTAGTTCCTGAGATTAGCGCGTTCAATCAATCAAACTCTTCAGCTTTATATATTAGTATAGATAACACACAGATACAAAAACCATTCTTTCGGTGCCCGTCATTTATACTTCGCGTATCAGTCCTCAAATTAATTTCAAATTTTGTACAACATGTTGATAATAATACGGAAATGTTTAAACTAAACTATTAACGAGCTAGAGTACAAGTGCGAATTTTTACAACATATTGGTAGACGTCATACAGTTTTTAGTTTGAATTTGCTTTTCATTGTTAAGCTTTAGAAATCTTCTAACCTACATATCACTGCGCTTTTCCGTAGGTACAACGCAGAACATAATAAAAACTATGATTAACGAAAGTAAAGCACAGTTTAGCAGTAGATGTAGACAAATCATAAGAGTGAAGTTGCAGATGTTAATTAGTTACATAAAAAATATAGTGATTAACTTGTTAGCATCAAGTTTAAGTTGTACTGAAAAATAATTCATAAGCAGAGTAGTCAACTCACGAAGAAAGCAATAGAGAACAACATTTATGCTCGGATGTGGTAATGCCAAATCGTGACAGCAAGCTTCCGCATGCTCAGCGTTAAGACCACATACACGCATGCATCAAGTTATCTGAAAGACAATAAAACCGAAGAAAATTAAGAGAATATAAGCGATCAAAAAATAACTCTACAGAGATTTATTTGCGACGGTGTGATAGTAAGCCAGCTATTAAAACAGTGGGCTAGAACAATAAAGGTGCTTGTAAAAGTACACCATCATGCTAACTCAACTCCACCACTCTCCGTAACTCTACCACTCTAATTTATGTTCGAACTCGGTAAAACATGTTAGTATTTGCTGAAACTTTCTACATAATTAGTACATTTTTTAAACTTAAATTGTAGTTTTTTTTTAATATAATAGGATGCAAACGAACAGGTGGGTCACCTGATGTTACCACCATGATGTGTTGTGATTACCACCGTCCATAAATACTTGCAACACCAGAAGAGTCGCAAGTGCGTTGCCATCCTATGTTTGGGGGAGAGGGAGTGGGGAAGGGAGGTGGGTTATCTGGCGCTCTCACTGACCGAACGAAACGCAACAATGTAAGCACTGTTACTTCACATCGGTTTTCTGCGAGAGGGTGGTAGTACCCCGGTCGAGCCGACCCATTCATGCTGAAACCAGTAATAGCTTCATAGTGGCTCTACCACCTCTAAATGATTCGACAAAATATTTCTATTAAACGAAAACTACTGACAGAATCCATTAAACACTAATATCAAACTCGTAGACATGTCAAGAATATGAATGAGTAAAATTGAAAATTCCTTCGTAACCTCTGACACTACGCGCGTTCAATTTCGTTTCTACTTTGACTCACCGAGCTGCCTTTATGACCTAGATACATTTCGCAGCCTGAATAAATCTAGAACAGATTTCTTTTCGTATTTTTACTCTGACGTCTTTTTTTTTATCTAAATCCACATTTCAAGGCAGTGCGTCTCCCGAGCCGCGAGGAGTTTGCCATCTCGCCACCTTCACGCAAAAACAATAAGCGCCCTGCGACCGGAATCCGTCGAAATAAAGGCGTGTTCACGCATCAATGGTGCGGGAAATCAGCCCGCGAGCCTCATATAGAGAACTACAGTATCGCACTTGAAATACGAGATGGAAATCTTTTTGCTAACATTTTTTTGTGAAGTGAACGTTTTTATGGGTTTTAAAATTCTTATTAGTAACTTTTTGTATGACAAAAAATATTCTGGGTAAACACCGTATAGGGTAGAGTGTTAAAAACACCGGTTCTCGTCCGATCACCAAAGCCAAAAAACATCAGACGCGGCCAGTACCTGGATGGGTGACCGCCTGGGAACACCGCGTTACATTGGATTTTTTTAGTTAAAATGTTTCCCTTTAATACAAAATTTTCACTTCTATCGTATGTCGTTACAACACACCCTGTTATTCATTAAAGTTTGACAAAATAACAGCTCTTACATACTATATAAGAGTAAGCTTGTACAGCTTAAAGCCAAATTCTAGTATGCTGTTCGCCTAATAACCCAAATTCATCAATCAAAATGAATCAAATTACGAAGTCAAATTTTTTACAACACGGCGTACAAATCGCGAGACTTTTTTTGTACACTTTTATGCAATTTTGACATTTTTTTTAATATTCAGAGGATTCCAATTTTAATTTTGAACTAAATACTAACGACACAAGACTAATTTTAATAGCTTCATATACTTTTTATACGCGACGTCAACTAAGCTATTCTTATGAAAATAAAACAGAAGATAAATGGTAATTTTCAAATAAAAGATTATATTAATCTGATAATTTTTCTCGTTTTCTGATCATTTTCGAGATTTAGAATATTTTAAAGTGTTACATTTATTCCGTTAGATATGGAATACGTCTAGCAATATAAAATAGCAGTAGGAGATTCTGTCACGATCAAGAAAATCTTATACCCGAAACTGTAGTTGGATGAGGAATGTATAAGAAAATGAGCAAGATATTCATTTATATTTTCTTTAATTATATAAAGCTTTAGAAAATAAAAGTGGCTTTCTTATTAATAATTATATAGGATTTTTATAAGGCTTGTGAAATTACAATCACAATTATATGTTCCTCAATTTAACAGATTTAGGATTAATTGTGTACACTAACTTCAACATTTTATTAATAAACAGAATTGTGTACACTAACTTCAACATTTTATTAATAAACAGAATTGTGTACACTAACTTCAACATTTTTTTGTTCTTAAGACTACAAGTTATCATACTATCCATGCAGTATGTGGTTGTGACAAGTACTTATCCCTGAAGGCAGTAACTTCAGAGTTTTCCAATTATTGTTTCCCTCGGTTTCGTCACTGCTAGACGAGTTTGATGCTTTCCATTTGACGTCTCTCTGCCTTTTACAGCTTCTGTATCATGAATAGAATGAAAATTTCATTTTATTGCTTTCCTTTTCATACCATATTATTTTATACAGGCTTTTGTTAGATCTGTGGAGAGAGAACTAACTTATAAATAGCATCGAAGTTTCAAGTTTATAGATATTGAATTGTGAATGGAAATGTAGTTTTTTATCTATTTAAATATTCCGTGAAAAGACATAGTCCTTCTCCAGATGTTAATAAGTCATGGACATAATAAAAATTTTCAAAATTGTTCAGACATTATTTGTTTTCATGTGAGAAAACAACGAACAATATATTAAAAAATTGTTCTAAAAATGAAAAACTTCTAAATCTCGACAACATCATCGCCCACCGGTTACATCTATAATTGAGAATCTATGATTTTATAAATACAAAGAAAAAAATTGAGCCGTCACGGGACGCCTGGCAGATGTGAAACATCAGGTTGTTTTGTGTAAGTTATATGCATAAAAGAACAAATTACGACAGGAATCAATTATAGCATAATGAAAAAAAATTGTTCCATAAAATAATGATTTTTTATTTATTTTATTAGATAAATATTCATTTTTATTAAATACAAAAATTCAAAGAAATCAGGCGCAGGCGCGATGTTTCTGGCGGCATTTATCAAAAGGCCCTAGGTCGTCGGCGCGTGTCGCGAACACTAGTAGAACGAGTGGTCGATAAAACAATTTGAATATTATGTTTATACAGATAGGGTTGCAAATGTTTTTGAATACTTAGTTAATAGTACAAAGTTCGTGTTTTGCGTTGCCACGTCTCACTACACCAACAATCAGGTTTACCCCCGCCTATAGATGTTTCACATCAAAAAAGATCAAGCATTTTAGCATAACAAAATTTTGTATGTAAAGGTTACGCAAAGGTCGTTTATTTGTAGGAGATTACTACTGAATTGATTCTTAGAATTCTTTCATTGAATGAAAGCTTCATTTCCCCTGAGTGATATAGATTGTATTCTATTGTAATTGTTTTTAAATTTATATTTAAACTAGCGGTCCTTGCGGCAGTTGACCTGCTTTGATAATTTAAAAAAAATCCTAAAAGCCAACCGCAGCGCTACCTACCGGGTCCAATTGTGAATCTAAACCATTCTTGGATCCACTGAAACACGCACACAAAATTTCATCAAAATCGGTCCAGCCGTTTAGGAGGAGTTCAGTGAGATACACACGCACAAAAGAAATTTATATATAAGGATATACGAAGATAAATCAAACCATGGGGTTGTTTGTCTCTGTTGCGCGATTTTCTTTCTTTGTAGCTATTGACAAGTATTAGAGCCTGTCCAGATGAGGCGTTTTGCGCGCGAGTCGACTCGCGCGTAGACACTTGCGCGTACCCGAGATACTAGAGCTACATATATCCCGTCCAGATGGTGCGGCGCGTTTCCTAACTCGCGCGTAAAACGCGTATAATGAGCGAGACTTTCGACTCGCGCGTTGTATGCGCGAGCGCCGCGCGCCTCGAGACACTCAGGTCCCATTGCTGCGTCCAGTACTACGCGCGAGTCAGTCGCGAGTCGACATAGTCGTCAGTCGTCTATCCGTACGACGTTTGCTACGTTTCCTAGGGTAGAAACGCGCGTAAAACGCGGTATCTGGACGCAATGTATTCGGCTAATAAGGCAAATTGCCTTCTCTGGACAGGCTATTAGTGTTATGAATTTAAAAATTTGGAAACAATTATTTTGTCATACCAGCTATAAGTTTCTATTCGTCGAACTTCACGTTCGTATAATCTACAATGTTTTATATAACACTTGACACAGTTATTAACATTTAGAACATAATATATATCATGTGAAGAAAAAAAATTTTGCTCATGTTATAATAGGTCTTTACCTATGAAATTGCCGTTCTGCAGTACTGGTCATTTCAAATCAAAATAATTTTTGTTTGGCTAAGAATTGTAATTTCAAATTAATTTTATTTTAAAAACATGGAATTCTTTTTCCAAAAGTAGTCATTTGTTTATTGATTAGTGTTACATTTTCATCGCATTTCAATCTTTTTTGTCATCATGGATACGTTACAAATTCGAGTAATTATGGAATATGACTACCGTCGTGGCAGCAATGCGGCACAAGCGGCACGCAACATCAACGACGTTTACGGAGCTAACACTACAAACCAACGCACCATCTGTTATTGGTTTGCTCGCTTCCGTTCTGGGAATTTCGACCTGAAAAATGAACCTCGCGGTCGGCCGAAGACTTTGGTCGATAATAACGAATTAAAGGCGATTGTGAAAGCTGATGATACACAATCTACGGCTGAATTAGCAGCAGCTTTCGACGTTAGCGTCAAAACAATATTGGTCCATTTGCGTCAAATTGGCAAGGTAAAAAAGCTTGACAAATGGGTGCCCCACGAACTCAATAATCGCCAGCGCGAAGTACGCGTCGAGACGTGCCTTGCACTGCTCAACAGACACACAAATGAAGGAATTTTGAACCGCATTGTTACCTGCGATGAAAAATGGATTCTGTTTGATAACCGCAAGCGCTCAGCAAGTTGGTTGGATCCTGGTTCAGCACCTAAACAATGCCCTAAACGAAAACTTACCCTTAGAAAAGTGATGGTCACTGTTTGGTGGCCTAGCGCCGGTGTGATTCATCACAGCTTCTTACCAAACGGGGTGAGCATTACTGCAGATGTGTACTGTGAAGAACTGAACGCAATGATGGAGAAGCTGGCACATCTCCAACCAGCATTGGTCAATCGCTCGTCTCCTTTGTTCCTGCACGACAACGCGCGACCTCATACTGCACAGCAGACGGTCTCCAAGTTGCAAGAACTGGGGTTGGAAGTTCTCCGTCATCCGCCCTACTCACCGGACCTTGCGCCTACAGACTACTACTTTTTCCAGAATTTGGATAACTCCTTGGCGGGAAAAAAATTCAATACCCGAGAGGCAGTACAAAATGACTTTGAAGAATTTGTTGCCTCCCGTCCAGCTGATTTCTTTAAGAAGGGCATCAATAATCTGCCACCGCGTTGGCAAAGATGCATTGATTGCGTGGGTGATTACTACGATTAATACAAATAAAAAATACATGAAAAAAAATTGTTTAAATTTTTTCATACAAAACGGCAATTTCATAGGTAAAGACCTAATAGTTGAATGTTACCCGCTGAACGCCCAATAGTTATTGCATATAATATGTATTACTATTTTTTTAGTAAAATAAAATATCTGAATTAATAAATATATAAATTATTGTTAATATTTTCATGAAAATAATAAAAGTAACGGTCAAGAGTAATGAGATACAGTCCGCGTATCGAATTTAATGGGAAGGTGTAAAAATTTAACGAGCATCAACATTAGGTACCCTCGAATACAATAAAATGGGAAAAATACGAGCTCACATTATATATGGCGCTGTGAAATAACCGATGCGATAGATTTAACAAAAGCGGATATATTTATACACCACTTATGAAATGTTCACAAACAGGAAGATTCCATCTTTTACGTTCATTATTGTAATTGTAACAAAGTTTCTTATAGCGGCTTGCGATAGGAATTGACAGGTAGAAGTCGTCACATAAGTAAACAGCGCTATGCCGCCTACCTGCGAATTTCTCTTTTTGTATAATCTCAATACTAAACGCGTCGAAAATTCATTATTACTTATTTTAATACTAGCGGACCCGGCAGACGTTGTCCCACCCGGTCCTGATAATAAAAAAATCAAGAATCAGACCGCAGCGCCACCTACCATGTCCAATTGTGATTCTGAACCATTCTTGAATGGAGTATGCACAAACACAATTATCCTTAGTTTTCAACCAATTTACACAAAACCTGGACAGATTATACCTAGTCTTGCCATAAATACTGAAACAAAGAAAAAAAAATTCTATTGCATATAACATTTATTACTCCTACAGTGCATTAGTTTATTACATAAATATAAAACAAATTAAAATATAAAAAAGCTTATTCGAAGTGGTCTCCATTGGCTGCAATACAGTCCTTTAAACGTTGAGGCCAGTTATCAATAGACGCACGCACTCTTTCCATGGGAAAACTCTTCACTGCCAATCGTACGGATTGTTTTAGGGACTCCAAATTATCATTGCGTTTAGAGCAAGCCGTACTCTCTAAAACTGACCTTAAATCATAATTCAGCGGATTAAGATCGGGACTAGACGACGGCCAGTCTTCAGCTCTGATGAAGTTCGAAACGTTCGTTTCCATCCAAGACTGCGTAGACCGAGCTTTATGACCCGGTGCCGAGTCTTGCTGGAAGGACCATTCTTGGTTATTGAACATGGTGTTGTTAAGGGGCTTCACTACCTTCACAAGAATGGTATCTTGATACACTTGTGCCGATGTTTTGATACCTTTCTCACAAAAGTATGGCTCAGTCACTCTTTCATAGCTAATACTCCACCAAACCATCACTGAAGTTGGATAGTGCCCACGTTGCACTTTGTCGACTAATTGGGAAGCTTTCTTAGAACTTTGAGTATAAATACGGTCATTTTGTTTGTTAAAATCTTGCTCAATTGTAAAAATTCTCTCACCCGTAAACAATTTTTTTCTGTGACCGCCCTTTGCGTACCGCTTCAGTAGTAATTTCGATTTTACCACCCTATTCTTTTTTAAATTATCAGTCAAGAAATGACCATTACGTCTCTTAGAGGCTGCAAGTCCAAAGTCATCTTTTAAAATACACGACATGGTTCTAGGTGCTATTTTCATCTCCCGAGATAAAATATTTTGCTTTCGGACAGGATTTCTTCGAATTCTTTCCCTTACTGCTTTGACCACCTTTTTCGTACGAACATTACGTGGACGGCCAGATCATTTTCTGTCACAAGCAGAGGAGGTCTCACTGTACCTATTAATACCCCGGTACACAAACATTTAACTAATACCAAGCGTATGGAGAGTTTTAAATATTGCATTTGGCTCCATACCTACTTTGTATAATGCAATCACAGCGATCCGGTTCTCTTTATCACCCCACTCCATTTCGATATCGCAAAATATTGTACAATGTGTTGGCGCCAAAATGAGAAATCTCAATGAATAATCATATAAAAATGACAGATTACAAATTCAAATGTAATATTTTGTTTATTTTTCATTGTAACAGTATTTATGGCCAGACTAAGTATAGGTATATAATAAAAGTATAAATAATATATTCGAATTTCGAATCGAATTATACTGTTCGATTCACTAGCGAATAATTCGAATATTCGCACTCCCGTACTTATTAAAGTGGTTTTCTCTCAAAAAATATAGCTTTAGAATTTTCAGATTTCCCGAACACATTTTATTTTCTCTAAGCAAAAGCACGTGATCTTGCATCCGAGAGTTAAGAAAACCACAACTTCATGGCTGTCTATAAGAGCAAGACAGGTCTTTTAGCTAGAGAGTGCGCACCGAGCAGTGAGCACGCTGCTAGGTAAACATCACGTCGAGTTTACGGGCACTTACCCACGAAAGTCGGAATGAGGGGTGACGTTTATTCGTAGCGAGCAATGAAACTTGCAATAAAACATCCAAAATTAACGCGGCCAAGTTAAGAACGCTTCCAGATTTTTCGATAAATTCTATTTTAGTACATCGTAACATTTTACTCTACAAATAATAGCCAGCAGTATATTGCAATCATTATAAATTCACTAGTTGTGTCCAGTGGTTTCTACCTCGTTAATATTTTCACATAGCCCTTTTCAATTACTTCGTTCTCATTTTGCGTAGTTTCTAACCAACAATTTCAGTGACAATTGCTGCGCTCCTAAGAGCCGTAGCATGATATTATGTTGCTTATAATCTACCTCAATAAGTTAACTATAAAATACTAAAGACGAAATTCAACCAAACAAAAACACATTAAGACAGCAAATAAAAACATCTCTTGAGTTTTGCAATATTGAAATGTAATGAAATATTATACAATGTCTACATTTATGTATTTTCTGTTGTCCAAATATACGATTGTGTTTGTGTCCGGTTTCCAGAGTCTACATCTAGTCATCTCTTTTCACGCATTTAGGGGTACTATTAGTTTTTTCATTTCTCATGAAAACAAAATCAACTGCAATATGATCGCTTTATTACAATGACTTGAACCAAACGGATGTCCTAAAAATAAAACGGCCACCTCAATTTTACTATGAACACTAAACTAGCCCCTGTGACCGCGACGTTTATTGCTTTCACACTGACAGACAAACACTTATGTATAGACAATATATATGTGTATTTCAAATTACTACTTATGTCATTGATGGAATGGATTGGAAATCGCTCTGATGAGTAATAAGAAAAACCTGCCTAAGAATTACATCTTAATTAATTCACAAAAAACAGTAACGGGCTACCTTCAAAGGTATATAACTTTAATATAACATCGATACATTGTTTTTCTCTGAACTAGAAAACAGCATATATTTTTCTACTTTCAGAATTAAACAAAATACGAACTAGTGTCACTAGAAGTATTTTATGCCAATTTTACTTCGCGACTTCACTTGTGTTAAACTATTAATATAGATGTAACATATACCTCGCTAAAAGCAGTTTTATTTTCAGCATAAAATTTACCTTATGGTCTTTACTGTCACTACTCCTTACAACGTCTTTGCTAAATTTCATGATGATCGGTTGAGAATAGTTAGTGACAAACAAAGAAACTCATATTTCAATTTATAATATTAGTAAGGATTATACTACATTAAGTTAATAATATTGCCACTTACTTACTACTGAGGTACTTGTGAATTTTTCTAAGCACAAACTCATAGGTCTGTTTAAAATGATAAGTATAAAAAAATGATTCGCATTATTTTTTTATTTAATAAATTTTAGAAATAATATCTTGCGACTCTTAAGGACTGAAAGGTAAGTATTAATAATGGCGCTCAGTAATTCTTACTAATGAACGCGATTAAACTTTTGTCGTCCCTTGCAAAAAACTTCCTAACTGAGAAATATTAATTTTTCTACGGCGCTCGCTAATAATAATGCGACAAAACCGACGCGCGGCGGCGTCGTTCTGTACATACGACACGGAACAGCAATTTTTAAGGATTCCCAGTTTCGACAACGTGCACTCACCCGGCGCCGCTTTGAGATTAACTTGTAGTGTGTCCACCAAACATGAAGCTTATGATTTCTTAAAAATGTAAACGCAACACAACTATAACCTGAATTGTAATACACATATACATTTATTCTGTTAAATAAAACAAATTGTCACACTAAATTGATTTTGAATAACTGTACAGAAAGAGACTAATGTTGTTTGAGCGTATGTATGTGAGTATGTGTGTGGATTTTTAGGCATTATGCATTTTTTTATAGCCAAACGGTTAAATGTCTTACAACTATGAGGTATAATTTGATACATCCTGATTGTGAGTGGTACAGCCTATACAATGTTTAAATAACGTATTTAATTTAAAAAGAGAGGTTTTGCAGCCGATTTTTCAATGTTCTTTGTTGACATAGACGTAATTTTACTGTTTTTAAAGTGAAACTTCTTATGGGAGGGCTTTGAAATTGTGGTCCGCAAACTTATGTGTGATGAAAAGTGGTGGGGATTGACACAGTGTCCGGTAGAGTATTGAAAACACCGGTTCACATCCGATCACCAAAGTTAAGCAATGTCGGGCGCGGTCAGTACTTGGATGGGTAACCGCCTAGGAAGACCGCATAATGTTGGCCTTTTGTTGTTTTTTTTTAAATTAAAATATTTTCTTGTAAATACTACAGTTTTACTTCTATCGTGTCATAAATACATAACACACATAAATACATAACAATACATACATAAAGAGAACGCTGATCGTAAACAGTGTAAACTAAATAACCTGTGAATATATATATATATATATATATATATATATATATATATATATATACTAGCGGCCCGCTCCGGCTTCGCACGGGTATAAAATATATAGCCTATGTCATTCACTGAAAAAATGATTAAAATCGATCCAGTAGTTTTGATTTATTCATTACTGCCCGTGGCCCGCCTGCGTTTGTTGCAATGTAAGGGGAAAAAATGTAATTATTTACCACATCACATTAGAAACCTCAAAAATAACAGTATTTCTCCACTATTTAATGGATGTTATTATAGATATAAACCTTCCTCTTCAATCACTCTATCTATTAAAAAAACCGCATCAAAATCCGTTGCGTAGTTTTAAAGATTTAAGCATACATAGGGATATAGGGACAGAGAAAGCGACTTTGTTTTATACTATGTAGTGATATGTATACATATATATATATATATATATATATATATATATATCAATTATTGTCAACCGAATTGTGATATATCCAAAGACTTAAGTGTATTGAAACATCACAGTGACTCTACTATAACTGACTTGATATTGGCAGAATTCGTATTTACGAGATGCTGCATAATTAAAGTTATGAAGCATGGAACTGGAGGAAAATAGACAAAAGTTTAAAAATGGGAATATGATTTTTTTAAATGTGAAAGATTTATAACTAACTTTTTATATATTGTGGTATAAAATTTGGTTACCAATGTCAAGTGAGTTTGACTATTCTAGAACATTAATAGAATTATGTAAAGTAGCAAAAAAAAAAACAAATTTTCAGCAAACGCTAGTGTAGTGGCCACGTAAAAATAAATAGGAGGCTTTATCCAAGGATTATCTCTTTAAGAGTTACGTGTATGCCCTTTGTTTGAGGGTGGCTTTTTTAAGCAAATACACCGAGACGCTTGTTAGCGAGGGCAAATCTACGTCATTTGGATCATTTCAGAGAATATATATGACTGTTGAATTCTTTTTTTACACATATTTTGAGCTTGAAAGTTGACAATGTAAACAAGATTTATTTTTATTTTTTATATGTTCAGTGAAGATATAACCTAAGATGAATACGCTAAACTAAGAGGAGGAATGCCTCTCAAGTGTAACGTTATATGTGTTTGCCAATAGATTTTTAAATGCAGCTTGTTACTAGCCAATCAGATATTGGACAATTGGCCTTTCACTGAGAACTCGAGCTCATCACAGGGCTTCAAGACTACGTCAAACACCGCCATCATCGTTTTGTAAATAGCTAAAAAGAGAATTATCCCATAAGTTCAAAATTCGATGAAAACAATACGATAACGAGATGATTAATATGATACCAGCGAGTGTTGATTATTACAGTTGTTTTAGTCTGAACGATAATATGATTTTCTGCATTTCGTATTAAATATAGTGAGCTAGACGATTCATCTAGTTAATTAAGCAATATAGATATTACTCTTTTATCTCAGAGAATTCGCAGCCACCCACGCTTATCTAAATTACAGTTAAAGTAAACAACGCAACAGAGACACACATTAAGCGTTTTGCTTGATACTCGTTGAGACATATTTGTTGTGAGAGATACTTTGCTCTTGAGGGTACTCATGAAAACAATTATAATAATATATATTACATATACGTGGAATGGTAATGGTTGTTGTGTGTCCAGACCAGTCTACCACATGACTAACCTGATTTTGACGAAATGTTAATGCCAGATAAAGGTCTTTTATTATTTGAGTTACATAATATTACACTTATCTATAGATCAAGCTGTAGTAATGACAAACATATTAATCAAAATAATTAATGTCATAATTTATCCAGATAAGATACGTAATTCCAATGGAACAATAAAACGATTTTACAAGAATGAAGTTCCGTGCACGAGTTAGTATCACATAAAACATAATACAATATACATACAATACTTACTTCATAATAAAATGAGTATCTGTCAATAATATTCACTTTAAATATGCGTATTGAATGGAATAAACATCGAGAATCACAAGGAACGAAGAGAGGTAATTCTCGGTTCACATAAAACGGTATCAAATCAGAATGAGTGTATGGAAATTATAATAATTTATTCAAAGGGCGTGAGTGTGGCGCGCTTCGTGTCTGAGCTCGGCAGGGCTGGCGGCGGGCGGCAGGCGACAAGGCGGTGGTAAAGTCGCGAAAATTTATCTTAAAAGATTACAGATACAGTAGAATTTATCGCAAAAATTTACTAAAGCTGTTATGTGACTGTCATATTATTTTCTTTCATAAACTCTTATTTAACAGAGTAAAAAAAAATTAAACGAGAATTGAGGATATATAAAAGTTACAAAAATATGAACTAAAGCGTGTAAAATATTACTAATAATAAAAGATCGTGGTGGTCTATTGGTTTGACCGGTGGAATATCAATCCGATGTCCGGATCCGACATAACCCCGGCATGAACAAATATTAATTTAAATTGGTAAAACTATTGTCTGATGTCGAAGGAAAACGTCGTGAGGAAACCTGAACCTAAGAAATGTTCTTTTAGTACTATGTATATGGGAAAACATAGAACTGTGAACTTCTTAGAGTTGAAAATCGCCAATACATCGTAAGCTGGCGTGGTGATTGTGTCCATATCTTTCTTCGCGAAGAGGCTTATGTCCCACCAATGGGTTTCTTATAATCTGATGATGATGAAAGCGAATACATTTTTTATGCTGTGACGTGACAAATAGGAATGCACTGTAATTGAAGTTAAGTGGTAATTGAAGTCTATGACTATATGCAACCAACGATGTAAGAACCGAAGTCTTGAAGTCAATCATAATATATTGCTATCTCTGAGAACTTAGTTGAACCGTTTTGTGTATCAGTGCGACCTGCCAAAAACATCTTTCGAACCGGAACGCGGTGCCATTATGTGCAACACAGATTTCTTAGTTTAATTGAAATGTAATTTACTCCAGACGAGCATAATCCTTTGTCTTCAAATTAATAAATAATGCGAATAAATACGACATAACATTCTTCTTTTTTCATCACCACATTGTTTTAGAGAGTTAACAACTTTATAAAAATACTAGCGGACCGGGCGGACGTTGTCCTGCCTTGAAAACAAAACAATCCTAAAAGTCGACCGCAGCGCCACCTACCGGGTCCAATTGTGAATCTAAACCATTCTCGGATCCACTCGAACACGCACACAAAATTTCATCAAAATCGGTCCAGTCGTTTAGGAGGAGTTCAGTCACATACACACGCACACAAGAAATATATATATTAAGATAAATAATGATAATAATATAATAAATAAATAATATAAATCCAAGCATCAAAATTAATGTAGCATATTGCTATTATTATTACATTTAATTTTGAAATAGTTAAATAACAATATACAGTCTGCACTGTTCACTACTATAACAGCGTATCCGCTAAACTGTAATAAAAAAATCCATAGAATATTTTTATTTAAAGGAAAATAAGATCACGGTTTTCTATGTAAAAATAACATTATGATAACGGAATCTTAAATAATCTATGCAAGTAACGTTTAGATCTAGAACTCTTCTGTGCAAACAGTCGCTATTCCATAAAATTCCACCAGATCAGTACGTATGTGTGTGTATGTATAATTTACAATAATTTATATATAAGATGACAGTTCTCGGCGTGCCGGGTATGGGAGGAGAGGAGGGTTTTGGAGGTGAACGCCGTGAATTTGCAAAATTTTGATTTATTACAGTTTCCTTGACGGGCGACAGAGCTTAGAGGTACACGGCCGAAGAGTTCGTATGCGTTTATTTTATATGTATTTAATGGAAACTTTTATTTTAGATTCAACATCACTACAGTTTACAGATTTAATATAGGATGGTATTACAACAACTATCTCTGAAAAGGGGATTGGATAATTCAGAAATTCTACAGTGAACTAGAATATGCGAAATAGAATCAATACGTATCAAACTCCAGCTGGGATGGTGCGATCACATTATACACCTGAGTGACATCAGGTTGACTGGTTCACACCTGAAGTGTGGATAGCTCAAATACGGGGATCAATTGTCCGTACAGAGATGGGATCAGATGCCATATAATCGCATACCATCCGATAAATGGTTCGAGTTTGAGAAACAGAGATCAAATTGTCGCAACTCTTAATAAGAAGGTATCAGTAGTAGGAGCATACGAAAACTATCGACTAAAATACTCTCTGCCCTTTTTTCTTTTTTTTTATCGTAGCACAGCAAAGTGACAGTACTGTGCCTGATGGTGAGCACAGGATAATCCAAAAACAACGGCGACTACCGAGAGACACGCTATCCCTCATCCCTCACCGGTCGCTGCTGTCATGCTGGCCTGCATAAATGTCTCTTCACGTTACGCTTGAAGGACCCTGAAGGAGGGAACACACTGGCCGGGAGATTGATTCCTTTTACTCGGCTTGCGAGTTTGCCATCATTTAGTGGTCAAACAAAAACGCTAGAACGGTAAATATATATTCTCACATTTGTTCGAAACGGGATCCCAGTCATAGGATATGGGTCCCAGAAGCTATTCAAGAATTTAGCAGAATCGGCATAAATCAATAGAGGGTAGACGCCGTGTATGTAAATCCGAGATCCCACTTGCCCTGACATCGGCCGGCGGATGAGTTACGACCAGGTTATCGCATGATACGTTCTCAGAGTTTTACTTCGGCAGCGCAGGGTCAAACTGCGACCTTCAAAATCACGTGGGCACAGAACCTCCATTTAATCTTATTAATCTCCTCTATCTATGTTTTTAAATTACATTTTCCATATGAAGTATTCGGTACTAATAAGGAATAATACCATCGGAAAATTAATGTTGAAATTTAATATTGATTTTATTTGAAACTTTGATTTTGTGTCCCTCTTTATTCCTATTTGAAACTTTAACATTCTGTATATATCTAAATATTTTACATACTTGTGGTTTTGATAAAGAAAGATGCATTCATATAAGTATTTTCGATACATTATTGCATATATTTATATGTTTGACTAGGAATTCATACCCGACCGAATCACCACTACTCCGCCGTGATAAATATGCCATTACAGTAATTTAAGTCAAAGGTTTTTATTTCAGAATCAAGCATTGTTCATGTTATATCTTGCTAAATACAGTTTCCTTATCTCTCAAAGGTGGTAAATGTTCGCATGTAATAATTTACGTGCAGTTGCTAGGGTGAGCTCGGATTAAGAATTGTGCGGGGCCCCATACGTGAAACCGAGTACGTGCCTGATTATCTCTTCGATTTGTTCCCAAATGTGTGTCAGAAGACGTGATTTATTTGACGTGCTCATTGTAA